>CM060479.1:955000-960000 GCA_030544235.1 Lepturacanthus savala
TACCAAAAACCAATGATTTCAGTTTCTGCAGCATATATATATATATATATATATATATATATATATATATATATATATATATATATATATATATATATATAATTCCACTGTCAGATAAAAGCTTATTTAGTCTTTTTTTCCTGGTTTGGGTCAATCTGTTCTTCCATTTTCTTATAAAAATATGAAATTGACTAAAATGAAGAGAATAAACGTTGACCTGATAATTCTCCTGAATATTGATCACTATGTGTGATTATTGGTTGGTTCAACACCTTCACCTCTGGATGTTGTTTCTTCCAGTCATCTTTCATCCATTCCTCTGTGTTATATTATAAAACCTGTATTTATGGGTGAGTGTGATGTGGTTTAATCTTCCTGCTGCTCAACTATTTACTGTAAATGTTCAGTTAGTCATTAACCCCCTGAAGGCACCAGGTGTCTGTGTTTTCTTGTTTTTGGTGACATCTGCAGGTTGTTCCGTCTCCATGGAGACAGCAGCATCTTCAGGTGGGTTTCCAGGGTTTCCAGGTTTCCAGGTTTTCCAGGTGGTCCCTCAGCTCATGAACTGTGTGTATCCCTCGGCTCCCGTCACGATGGCGTCCATCCAGATCCTCATGGCCTCGGGGGACGGGGCCACCATGTAGTAGAGCCGGTCATGAGTCTTCACACAGAAGGTCAGAGACGGGTTGGGGCTCTGCAGGGTCAAAGGTCACATTTAATCACACACAACTAGAACACACTCTGGTTATTACACATTCTAGAACATTTAGCTTCTCTGCAAGTTCAGGAAACTGATTAATTAGCTCAAAACAAATGAATCCTGGTTCATTTAGATCATTAATGCATCGAACAATAGATTTAATCACTGTTAGAGACGGTAACAGTAAGGTTACATTCAGAATAAATGTATATATATATATGTATATATATATGTATATATATATATATATATGTATATGTATATATATATATATTATATATATAGTTTTTTAAATTGTATATGCATATATGTATGCATGCACCTAAATCAAGTATATATAATTATATATTCCTTAATTTATATATGTATTAAATATTTAATACAGATAAATTATTTTAAAAATAATAGAAAAAGATTTCATCTTAGTTTTATTAAATTGTATATGTATGTAATGTATGTATATACACACACATATAAATAAAATACATATTTATTTTGTATTTATTTTTAATTAAGTTTAATTTAGTTTAAGTATTAAAAGAAACTAAATATTTCTACATTATACTTTACAAATAATAAAGTTTATAATTACAGTGATTGTTAGTTCAGACCTTCATTTATAAATACGTTTGTTTTTTAGAGAATAAAAAGCAGAATAATTAATTAATTAAACCTGATCAGATTTGATCCATTTATCTTCTATTGATGGATTTATTACTAAGTGCTGAACATCCATGTAGAACATTATATATATATATTATTATTATAATAATGAACATTATATTTATATTATTATTATAATTATGAACATTAGATTTATATTATTATTATAATTATGAACATTATATTATTATTATAATTATGAACATTATATTCTTATAATAATAATGAACATGATATTGATATTATAATAATGAACATGATATTGATATTATAATAATGAACATTGTATTGATATTATAATAATGAACATTATTCTAATAATTCCAGCTGTTACCTTGGCAGCGCTGCGTAGATGATCATAATAAACTTCCTCTATCGCCTGGAAGTAGATGAGTCCTTTCAGCTTCGTCTCATGTTTGTCTGAGAGAGAAAAAGAAAAAGAAAGATCAACAACAGCTGCTGCTGCTAACACTGCTGCTGCTGCTGCTGCTAACACTGCTGCTGCTGCTGCTGCTAACACTGCTGCTGCTGCTGCTGCTAACACTGCTGCTGCTGCTAACACTGTTGCTGCTGCTGCTAACACTGCTGCTGCTGCTAACACTGCTGCTGCTAACACTGTTGCTGCTGCTGCTAACACTGCTGCTGCTGCTAACACTGTTGCTGCTGCTGCTAACACTGCTGCTGCTGCTAACACTGCTGCTGCTGCTGCTAACACTGCTGCTGCTAACACTGCTGCTGCTGCTAACACTGCTGCTGCTGCTAACACTGCTGCTGCTAACGCTGCTGCTGCTAACACTGTTGCTGCTGCTGCTAACACTGTTGCTGCTAACACTGTTGCTGCTGCTGCTAACACTGCTGCTGCTGCTAACACTGTTGCTGCTGCTGCTAACACTGCTGCTGCTGCTGCTAACACTGCTGCTGCTGCTAACACTGTTGCTGCTAACACTGTTGCTGCTGCTGCTAACACTGCTGCTGCTGCTAACACTGCTGCTGCTGCTGCTAACACTGCTGCTGCTGCTGCTAACACTGCTGCTGCTGCTAACACTGCTGCTGCTGCTGCTAACACTGCTGCTGCTAATACTGCTGCTGCTGCTAACACTGCTGCTGCTAACACTGTTGCTGCTGCTGCTAACACTGCTGCTGCTGCTAACACTGTTGCTGCTGCTGCTAACACTGCTGCTGCTAACACTGCTGCTGCTAACACTGCTGCTGCTGCTAATACTGCTGCTGCTGCTAACACTGCTGCTGCTAACACTGCTGCTGCTAACACTGCTGCTGCTAACACTGCTGCTGCTGCTAACACTGCTGCTGCTGCTAACACTGTTGCTGCTGCTGCTAACACTGCTGCTGCTGCTAACACTGTTGCTGCTGCTGCTAACACTGTTGCTGCTGCTGCTAACACTGCTTAACTGACTCAACTAATTAACTGACTCAGCTAATTAACAAACAGTAAACATTAACAAACTGAGTTGATCAGATAAAACAAACATTACATCATAGATTATTTATTATTTATATTTATTATTATTTATTTATTTATAGTCGTTTATAATAAGGATTTTAATATAATCTCATTTATGATTTGTTGTTTCTTGCTTTTTCTTTTCTGCTTGAATAAATTTAATTGAATTTAAATTAAATGTCAGAGCTGTTCATTAATTAGATTTAATTAAAGGGGAAATTGTAATAAATTGTAATAAATAAGGGAAAAGGGAAAAATAAATGAGATTTTTTACAGATTTTAAGACAAATAATCATAGAACCAGCATCTTAATCCAGATTTAAAGACACAGAACTGGTTTTAAAGTAAAAAGGTGTTTTTTATTTTTTATACCATGAATATATGAGCGTAAAGTTAATTAGAGGCTCTATTTGCAGCTTTGCCTCCAGACTTTACATCTTATTAATCGGACTTGTTTTCTTCACTCATTCTTTCCTGCAGCAACTTTTATAAACCTAAAAAGAAACGTGTCTTTTATCACATGGTTCAGTGTTTCCCTTCCAGCAGGTCACAGACTTCTGATCACTTCTCTTTTTATTTCATTCATTCAGGAGAAACTGCAGCTTCTCCAGTTTTATATAAACTAAACCTCAAGTTTAATGTGAAGAATCGTTTCATCTAAATCAAATCAAATCAACATTTTCTGTCTTTTCTCAAACATCAAACCAACAACTCGTCTCTTCTCAAACGTCCACTTCTTTTATTCTTTAATTCCGTGTTAAGTGTAAACTGCTTAGTAATGAGATAAATGTTTTTGTGAGAATGAGAGTTGGGTTTTATTAGCAGCAGGAGCCAGGAGCCAACTCCTCCCTGAGAACAACATCCACAGAAAGCGTTGCATCTTATTTCATCACCATCATCATCTTCGTCAGGAGTGAGGGGGTGAAAAGGCTACGGCTGCAAGTAAAGACCCGGAAACCTGTGAAATAACGTCTGAATCCCTCGTCTGTCAATTATTCAGGAAATTAACTCGTCCGCTTTTAAACCCGGAGACGAACGGATCAGACGAGGAGAAGAAAGGATTCAGAAATAAAAGAAGTTAAATGTTCACGTTTAACCGATGAACACTGGACAAACTGGGCCAGAGGTACAGGAAAGAAACTAGAGGCACTTTAACATGTTATAGCTTCTAAACGGGCACTTTAACATGTTATAGCTTCTAAACGGGCACTTTAACATGTTATAGCTCCTAAACGGGCACTTTAACATGTTATAGCTTCTAAACGGGCACTTTAACATGTTATAGCTTCTAAACGGGCACTTTAACATGTTATAGCTCCTAAACGGGCACTTTAACATGTTATAGCTTCTAAACGGGCACTTTAACATGTTATAGCTCCTAAACGGGCACTTTAACATGTTATAGCTTCTAAACGGGCACTTTAACATGTTATAGCTCCTAAACGGGCACTTTAACATGTTATAGCTTCTAAACGGGCACTTTAACGTGTTATAGCTTCTAAACGGGCACTTTAACATGTTATAGCTTCTAAACGGGCACTTTAACATGTTATAGCTCCTAAACGGGCACTTTAACATGTTATAGCTCCTAAACGGGCACTTTAACATGTTATAGCTCCTAAACGGGCACTTTAACATGTTATAGCTTCTAAACGGGCACTTTAACATGTTATAGATCCTAAACGGGCACTTTAACGTGTTATAGCTTCTAAACGGGCACTTTAACATGTTATAGCTCCTAAACGGGCACTTTAACGTGTTATAGCTTCTAAACGGGCACTTTAACGTGTTATAGCTTCTAAACGGGCACTTTAACGTGTTATAGCTCCTAAACGGGCACTTTAACGTGTTATAGCTTCTAAACGGGCACTTTAACGTGTTATAGCTTCTAAACGGGCACTTTAACGTGTTATAGCTCCTAAACGGGCACTTTAACATGTTATAGCTTCTAAACGGGCACTTTAACGTGTTATAGCTCCTAAACGGGCACTTTAACGTGTTATAGCTTCTAAACGGGCACTTTAACATGTTATAGCTTCTAAACGGGCACTTTAACATGTTATAGCTTCTAAACGGGCACTTTAACATGTTATAGCTTCTAAACGGGCACTTTAACGTGTTATAGCTCCTAAACGGGCACTTTAACGTGTTATAGCTCCTAAACGGGCACTTTAA
>CM060479.1:965000-1025000 GCA_030544235.1 Lepturacanthus savala
TGGTTTATAAATAGATAAAATTCAACCTAAAATGTCTTTTTTTGTCCAAAGATCATCAGTTTATTATTATAGAGACTAAAGAAACCAGGAAATAATCAGAGAAGAGAAGCTGGAACCAGAGAATTTAGACATTTACTAATTAAAAATGATTCAAATCAATTAATCGATTAGAATCAAATAGTTGGTGACTAATGTAATAGTTGTTAATTAATTGATTAATCAACTAATCGTAGCTCTAGTTCCCACTGAGCCTCTATGTTTCCTCCATGTTTTAGAATAAATGACAAAATATTTCCACTGCACTTGACTAGTTGATTAATCGATTAGTTTCCAACTATTTGATTAATCACCAGCACTTTAAGTAGAAAACATCTAAATTCTCTGGTTCCAGCTTCTCGTGTCTGATTATTTCCTGGTTTATTTAATATAAAGCTAATCATCTTTGGGTTGTTGACTGTGTGTAATCAATAATCATTTCAATCACCTATAGATTAATTGATTATCAGATTTGTACCTTTACTGTGCAGACTCATCATCCTCCTGGAGTCCATGTCTAACGGGTTCGACATCTCCTTCAGCAACAAGTGAAGCCCCTGAAAACACAGGAATCAGCAGCAGTGATTTCATCAGCAGTGATTTCATCATCATCAGTGATTTTATCAGCAGTGATTTCATCATCATCAGTGATTTTATCAGCAGTGATTTTATCAGCAGTGATTTCATCAGCAGTGATTTTATCAGCAGTGATTTCATCATCATCAGTGATTTTATCAGCAGTGATTTTATCAGCAGTGATTTCATCAGCAGTGATTTTATCAGCAGTGATTTCATCATCAGCAGTGATTTTATCAGCAGTGATTTCATCATCATCAGTGATTTTATCAGCAGTGATTTCATCATCATCAGTGATTTTATCAGCAGTGATTTTATCAGCAGTGATTTCATCAGCAGTGATTTCATCATCAGCAGTGATTTCATCATCAGCAGTGATTTTATCAGCAGTGATTTCATCAGCAGTGATTTATCAGCAGTGATTTCATCAGCAGTGATTTCATCAGCAGTGATTTCATCATAAGTGATTTCATCATCAGCAGTGATTTTATCATCAGTGATTTATCAGCAGTGATTTATCAGCAGTGATTTATCAGCAGTGATTTTATCAGCAGTGATTTTATCATCAGTGATTTATCAGCAGTGATTTTATCATCAGTGATTTATCAGCAGTGATTTATCAGCAGTGATTTTATCAGCAGTGATTTTATCATCAGTGATTTATCAGCAGTGATTTTATCATCAGTGATTTATCAGCAGTGATTTTATCATCAGTGATTTATCAGCAGTGATTTATCAGCAGTGATTTCATCAGCAGTGATTTTATTTAATGTGATATTGATTTGGTGTGATTTAATGATCCAACCTTGGTGGAGGAGGAGATCTTGTCGTGTGCAGGAGGAGCAGCAGGAGTAACAGGAGGAGTCAGAGCTGACTGCACCTCCCCGTCAGATTTACACTTCAACAGCTGATACAGGAGAGACACAAGTTTACGCTTTTATTCTGAAAAATAAAACATCTGGAATGTTCTTTGTTAAAAAGGAAGCAGTGATTTCACTTCAGACTCTTCAGTGATTCTCAAACTGAAATGACGTGTTTCAGGTTTTAACTGGACGATTCCTTTTTCTGTACATTTATATTTTCTTACCGTCCCATAGTTATTTATCTGTGCTGCATAAACATGAGATAATTAATTCATTAAATTAACATTTCTACAGGATTCTCAATGACTGTCTCATATATCAACATATTATTCACTGCAACATTTAAACTTTACTGTCAAAATATCTTGTTTTCGGCCAAATTAGTTCAGTTTTGAGTAGAATTATCTTATTACACTGGCAGATAATTTATCTGATTTCATGATTTAATTCAATTTAATACGTTTTAAAGAAAATGTTATCCTTATTAAATTATCTGGTTAAATTATCTTCCAGTGGAATAAGATAATTCTACTAAATATTGAACTAATTATACCAAAAACAAGATATTTTTATTTTATTTGGTGTGTGTGTGTGTGTGTGTGTGTGTGTGTGTGTGTGTGTGTGTGTGTGTGTGAGTGTGTGTGTGTGCGTGTGTGTGTGTGTGTGTGTGTGTGTGTGTGTGTGTGTGTGTGTGTGTGAGTGTGTGTGCGTGTGTGTGTGTGTGTGTGTGTGGCCACCCATTGATCAATAAAACACAAAAATTAAAATTAAACAAGCTTCACACTGAAAAACTGAAATCTTAACAATATTGACATAATTTAATTAAATAATTTAATTTATTTTTTCCTGATTTGGATTAATTTGGTTTAGTTTAAAACTAAAATATTGTGGGTTTTTTTTTTAAGAATTAATTGATGAATATTCAAATATATATTTTTTAAGTCAAGTTTTTTTAAAGAAAATATTAGGGAACAAATCTAAATTATCCCGATCAATAATTAAATTTTTATTCATAAACCACATTAAAAAACAACTCACGCTAACCAATTTACTGAACATATAAAAAATAAAATGAAATGTAAATATAAAATAAAACAATTATATTAAACACAATGTTTTTCTGCTGTTTCTTTTGTTTTTGTGGCGTCAAGACGAATAAACTTCATTCAACTCTAAACAGCCGTCATGCAGCAGTGGTTTACAGATGTTCACATAGAACATCATGCAGCAGTGGTTTACAGATGTTCACATAGAACATCATGCAGCAGTAGTTTACAGATGTTCACATAGAACATCATGCAGCAGTAATTTACAGATGTTCACATAGAACATCATGCAGCAGTAGTTTACAGATGTTCACATAGAACATCATGCAGCAGTGGTTTACAGATGTTCACATAGAACATCATGCAGCAGTAGTTTACAGATGTTCACATAGAACATCATGCAGCAGTAGTTTACAGATGTTCACATAGAACATCATGCAGCAGTAATTTACAGATGTTCACATAGAACATCATGCAGCAGTAGTTTACAGATGTTCACATAGAACATCATGCAGCAGTAGTTTACAGATGTTCACATAGAACATCATGCAGCAGTAGTTTACAGATGTTCACATAGAACATCATGCAGCAGTAGTTTACAGATGTTCACATAGAACATCATGCAGCAGTGGTTTACAGATGTTCACATAGAACATCATGCAGCAGTAGTTTACAGATGTTCACATAGAACATCATGCAGCAGTAGTTTACAGATGTGAATAGTTGAGTGTAATGTGTTATATTCATGTAGAACATCATGCAAAATTAACATGTAGAACATCATGCAGCAGTGGTTTACAGGTGTTCACATAGAACATCATGCAGCAGTGGTTTCAAGATATGAATAGCTGAGTCTGATTCATGTAGAACTTCATGCACAATGAATATATCGAACATTATGCAGAATGAACATGTAGAACATCATGCAGCAGTGGTTTCTAGATGTGAATAGTGGAGTGTAATGTGTTATATTCACATAGAACATCATGCAGCAGTAGAATATTTGAGTGTGATTCATGTAGAACATCATGCAGCAGTAGAATATTTGAGTGTGATTCACATAGAACATCATGCAGCAGTGGTTTCCAGGTGTGTTTTTACCTGCCCGTGTCTGCGTGCAGTCAGAGACTTAGCGGGCAGCGGTGGAGGACATGGCTGAGGACATGGCTGAGGACATGGCTGAGGACATGGCTGAGGACATGGCTGAGGACATGGCTGAGGACATGGCTGAGGACATGGCTGAGGACATGGCTGAGGACATGGCTGAGGGTCTCCAGCAGCCATGATGTCCTGGTACCAGCGCTCCAGGTTAATGGGAGGCAGAACAGTCCTGCTCAGCTCAGGCTGGCTCTGAGGAAACGGGTCAGCAGGAAGGAAACAGAACCAGCAGCAAACAGGACGACAGAGATTAGAGAACGAAGGAAAATCAAGATGCAGGAGGAAAGAAGATGAGATGCACTTCATGGGTTTAAATGACCTGGATTCACTTCCTGTGTATTTGTTGTTGTTTGTTGCTAGATCTTTATTATCTTAATAATTAATTAATTATGAGACATGTTTTAGGATGTTATATATGTTCATAAAGTAAAATAAGAAAAAATAGAAATAATTATCTGTGGTAATTAAATAAATACCTGGAATATTAAATGATAAAATACATTTATTTAAAAAATATAGAAAATAAATACTAAAATATAGAATTATCTTATTCTACTGGAACATTATTTAGATTATTTCAGTTGTTTTCACCTGATTTGGGTCAATTTGTTCTTGTTTTAAGAAAAAAAGACTTTCTTAAAATAATAATAAAATGTAATAATAATAAAATGTTCTTAAAATAAATAAATAAATAAATTGACTGAAATCAAGAAAACAACTTTAAATAAGAATAATTATCTTATTCCATTTGCATTTTTATATATTTATTTATATATTATATATTTATTATTATATATAATTTAGCTTATTTCAGTTTTTTTCCCTGATTTTGATCAATTTGGTTTTAGGAAAACAATTTAAATATTAAAAAATATTATTATTATTATTATCTGCCAATTAAATAAGATAATTCTACTCAATATTGGACGAATTGTATGAAAACGACATATTTTCACCTGATTTTGGTCAATTTGTTCAAGTTTTAAGAAAAAAAGACTAAGATTTTCTTTAAAGAAATTATAAAATTGACTAAAATGAAGAACCAAACTAAATGACCTGCTAATAGAATAAGATCATATTGGACAAACTGCACCAAAACATATTATATATATTTATTATATGATGATTCCTCTGATTTGACTTTATTACAGAGTCCATGTAATTAAACATCCATGTTGTGCAGAGTATTAACACTAATAATAAATACTGAATTTATTTGAACAGAACATTAAATAAAGTCGTCCAGGTCTTTTTCCTCATGTGGTGCATCAAAGTTAAACCAGGACAGAAGAGAAGAACCAACCTGAGAAGATGAGGAGACGAAGGAGGAAGCAGCAGAAGAGTCAGAGGGAAGATGATGGAATGATGGAATAGAAGAGGAAGACGAGGGATTCACTCTGTGCATCCCGAAGATCTGACTCAACTGACTGACCGTGATGTACTGCTGCACACACACACACACACACACACACACACACACACACACACACACACACACACACACACACACACACACACACACACACACACACACACACACACACACACACACACACACACACACACACACACACACACACACACACAGGACAGAACAGGCAGAGGAGAAAAGAACATTTAGAAGCTGCATCTAGAAGGAAAATATGTAAAATGTCTTTTATTTGATGCATTTAGTTCAATATTAAACAGAATTATCTGATGATTAATGTTTATATGTGTTGCTGTTTAATATCAGTGTTTTTATCATTCATCATCTTTATTAGTGTTTTATTTCATATTTTATGTTCAATACGTTGATTGAGTTTTTTTTATGACTTTGATCTTGTTTTAAGAAAAGAAAATTATCATTTTCCTTAAAAACAAGATTAAATTATATAATAAAATCAAGAAAGCAGATCATTTATTTAAATTTTCTCTTGATTTTAGTGGATTTAATCTTTTTTTAAAGATAATTTTAGTCTTGATTTCTGAATATCTGAAAATAGAATAAGATAATTTTACTCATTTCAAAGTTTATTTAATTTTTTTTTTTTTAAATAAGACTAAATTGATTTAAATTAAAAAAATATAATAAAATTATCCCAATCAATCATTTTTTAAATTTAAGAAGCAGATTTAAAACAAGCTGCTTTAACCAAAGTGATGAACATATAAAATATAAAATAAAACACATTAAAACAGAATCACAGCAGCAAAAACTACTAATAGAATAAAATAAATATTGGACTAATTATACACAATAAAAGACAGTTTCACTTATATGTAAGTGCACTTTATATATAGGAGGTGTTACATAGAGATGTAGGAGGTGTTTCAGACAGATGTAGGAGGTGTTTCATAGAGATGTAGGAGGTGTTTTATAGAGATGTAGGAGGTGTTTCATAGAGATGTAGGAGGTGTTTCAGACAGATGTAGGAGGTGTTTCATAGAGATGTAGGAGGTGTTTCATAGAGATGTAGGAGGTGTTTCAGACAGATGTAGGAGGTGTTTCATAGAGATGTAGGAGGTGTTACATAGAGATGTAGGAGGTGTTTCATAGAGATGTAGGAGGTGTTACATAGAGATGTAGGAGGTGTTTCACACAGATGTAGGAGGTGTTACATAGAGATGTAGGAGGTGTTTCACACAGATGTAGGAGGTGTTACATAGAGATGTAGGAGGTGTTTCACACAGATGTAGGAGGTGTTACATAGAGATGTAGGAGGTGTTTCACACAGATGTAGGAGGTGTTACATAGAGATGTAGGAGGTGTTTTATAGAGATGTAGGAGGTGTTACATAGAGATGTAGGAGGTGTTACATAGAGATGTAGGAGGTGTTTTATAGAGATGTAGGAGGTGTTTCACACAGATGTAGGAGGTGTTACATAGAGATGTAGGAGGTGTTTCATAGAGATGTAGGAGGTGTTACATAGAGATGTAGGAGGTGTTTTAATAGAGATGTAGGAGGTGTTTCATAGAGATGTAGGAGGTGTTACATAGAGATGTAGGAGGTGTTTCAGACAGATGTAGGAGGTGTTTCACACAGATGTAGGAGGTGTTTCACACAGATGTAGGAGGTGTTACATAGAGATGTAGGAGGTGTTTTATAGAGATGTAGGAGGTGTTACACAGAGATGTAGGAGGTGTTACATAGAGATGTAGGAGGTGTTACATAGAGATGTAGGAGGTGTTTTATAGAGATGTAGGAGGTGTTTTATAGAGATGTAGGAGGTGTTACATAGAGATGTAGGAGGTGTTACATAGAGATGTAGGAGGTGTTTTATAGAGATGTAGGAGGTGTTTTATAGAGATGTAGGAGGTGTTACATAGAGATGTAGGAGGTGTTACATAGAGATGTAGGAGGTGTTTTATAGAGATGTAGGAGGTGTTTCACACAGATGTAGGAGGTGTTACATAGAGATGTAGGAGGTGTTTCAGACAGATGTAGGAGGTGTTTCACACAGATGTAGGAGGTGTTTCACACAGATGTAGGAGGTGTTACATAGAGATGTAGGAGGTGTTTTATAGAGATGTAGGAGGTGTTTTATAGAGATGTAGGAGGTGTTACACAGAGATGTAGGTGTTTCAGACAGATGAAGGACATATTTCAGACAGATGTAGGAGGTGTTTTAATAGAGATGTAGGAGGTGTTTCAGACAGATGTAGGAGGTGTTTCACACAGATGTAGGAGGTGTTTCAGACAGATGTAGGAGGTGTTACATAGAGATGTAGGAGGTGTTTCATAGAGATGTAGGAGGTGTTTCACACAGATGTAGGAGGTGTTTCAGACAGATGTAGGAGGTGTTACATAGAGATGTAGGAGGTGTTTCAGACAGATGTAGGAGGTGTTTCACACAGATGTAGGAGGTGTTTCACACAGATGTAGGAGGTGTTTCATAGATATGTAGGTGTTTCACACAGATGTAGGAGGTGTTTCACACAGATGTAGGAGGTGTTTCATAGATATGTAGGTGTTTCACACAGATGTAGGAGGTGTTTCAGACAGATGTAGGAGGTGTTTCACACAGATGTAGGAGGTGTTTCACACAGATGTAGGAGGTGTTTCACACAGATGTAGGAGGTGTTTCAGACAGATATAGGAGGTGTTTCACACAGATGTAGGAGGTGTTTCAGACAGATATAGGAGGTGTTTCACACAGATGTAGGAGGTGTTTCACACAGATGTAGGAGGTGTTTCAGACAGATATAGGAGGTGTTTCACACAGATGTAGGAGGTGTTTCACACAGATGTAGGAGGTGTTACATAGAGATGTAGGAGGTGTTTTAATAGAGATGTAGGAGGTGTTTTAATAGAGATGTAGGAGGTGTTTGGAGCAGCAGAGCAGCAGGTTCTACCTCACAGGGCAGAGCTGGAGCTACAGCCAGGGAGAGGCAGTGTAGAGCAGCAGGAGAAGGAGACAGAGCTGGAACAGAAGCGTTTCCATACATCCTATAGACATCAGCCAGCCTGAGGTATTCCTGCAGCCAGAAACAGCAGCAGCTCAACAACTACAGCCACAACATCTACTGACTAATAACTGATCATTAGTACCTTATTAATAACTGATCATATATCATTAGTATCTTATTAATAACTGATCATATTATTATCTTATTAATAACTGATAAACTGCTGCAGCATCACAGAGCAGAGGTTAGTTCATAGCAACAAACACAGATATTTAATCTAAAGTAGAATTAAACTCATATAAATCACTGCACCTACTCATTTATCCTGCTTTTATATAAAGAAATAGATTATAAATATATACATGATTAGTTAACCTTTAATTTAATGACATAAGGAAAAAAAAGGAAATTTCAACAATAAGATCATAGTTTTATATTCGTCTGCTGTTGCATTTCAATTTAAAATATTTAATAATAAATAATAATAAATAATAAATTATCTGCCAGAAAGATGCAGCAGAGACACACGACAAGCTGCTGGTGGTTCGTCAGGAATTAACAACACACTCTTCATGCCTTATTTTCTGTTATTATTATAAAACCAGCCATTTATTTAGGACTCGTTATTTCCTATTATTTCAGTGCTTTACCTCCTGCGGCCTAAGGGGGCAGTGTTCGGGGGAGGGGAGGTGAGAGGACGGACTACGAGGACCAGGGTCCTCACAAACCAGGTCAGGTTCGCTGATGTGAAGCCAGTCCTGTTATTAGAAGTTTCATCTTAAGTTAAAATAATCCACCAGGAAGGAAGAGTTGTTTTTGTTGTGTTTCTGGTCAGAAATCCTCCTCCATGTTGTTGTTGTTGTTGTTGTTGTTGTTGTTGTTGTTTGTGTAGGTTCCTGCTCACCTCTTTGATGCTGCTGCTTGGTTTAGGGAAGTTTCTGCCTCCAGTCAGAGTCTGGTATCTCTTCTCCAGAGCAAATAACCTGTCCTGTTCCTGGAGTACACAAAATATACGACTGTTAATAAATAAATACACAACTATTATTAATTAAATACACAATCAATAACTTTATACACATGTTTAATGTTGTATTTAATATAACATCAGTGTTTAAAAACATGAGTAAAGTATTTTTATTTGGATGCATTGGGAACATTTGATTTTATATCCTGAACCAAAATGTGATTTAATTGGAGATAAAATGCACTGAAATAACATGATAACATAGATTTAGGCTTTAATCATATGTTTATACACACTGCTGTTATATTGACTGTCCATTAACATTATTATATTATATATTTATATATATATATGATTAAATAAACTGACCTTATGCAGCAGCTGCACCGTCAGAGTTCTGTCTTTAGCCACTCGTTCACACTCCTGAACAGCCTGTAACCCCAGCTGTTTGACCTGAGCCTCCAGGGCTGCCATCTTCTCCTGGGAAGAACAAACACCACCTTCATTATATATATATATATATATATATATATATATATATATATATATATATATATATATATATATATATATATATATATGCTGAGGATTTAAAAGGCTTCACATTCATTAAAAACTCTAAAACTAAAAATAATGACTCAAAATAAGAGCTGTGGTCACTTTTAACAAACTCGTCCCCTCAGTAACACTTGATGCATGTTTATATATTTTTATTTTATACGTATTAAAGTTAATTAAATTGTGATGATGTGAGGATTAATGTTGAGAATTAATGAACGAGGTAGAAACTCAGGGTTTCTATGAGTTAAACCTGCTGATGTTCACAGAGCCTGTTACTGTGGAGACTGACTCTGTTACCATGGAGACTGACTCTGTTACCGTGGAGACTGACTCTGTTACCGTGGAGACTGACTCTGTTACCGTGGAGACTGACTCTGTTACCGTGGAGACTGACTCTGTTACCGTGGAGACTGACTCTGTTACCATGGTGACTGAGTCAGTTTCAGTTCCCTCTGTTTCTGGATCAGATAACTCAGAGTTTTCATCATCTCTTGAGTTTAACATAACCTGACTCCTGGATTAACCCCCCCCCCCAGGTGTTCCTGTGTATTTGTGACATCACACCTTGCGTTCAGCCACCCTGCAGTGGTACTCAGCTCTCTCCTGGAGGAGCTGGGAGCTCTGCGCCTCCTTCTTCTCCTCCAGGCTGCTCTCCTCCTCCAGCTGACAGAACTCCAGCTCCTCAAACTGCTTGGTCCCAGACTCCAGAGCTTCAGCTTTCTGTCACAAACAGGAAAACGGGTGAAAAATCACAGGAAACACACGCGTTGGAGGATAAAAGCTGCTGATGCTACGGCTCATTTTCACCATAAAAAGACCAAAACCAACAATGAAATAAATCAACACATATAGAACAGATATAACGTTGTTCTGGCTTATGTAGAAAATAATCTCCAGTATATAAACAAGTGAAAATATCTTGATTTGCTGCAATGAATCCAACATTGAGTAGAATTATCATATTCCACTGGCAGATAATGTGTCCTATTAAAATAAACTTAGATTTTTTTTTAAAGAAAAATGTTCATCTTTTTTTCTTAAAATAAAACAAAAATCAGGAAAATACTAAATTATCAGCCAGTGGAAAAAGTTAATTCTAGTTAATATTGAACTAATTCTACTAATAAATAAGATATTTTCACTTGCACCATTTGAGTTTCCTGAACCAGATTTTTTAAATAAAACTATATATTAGTGATGACGTTAATTCTTTTTGTGGCCACTAGGGGGCAGCAGCAACCTGTGAACTCAACCTTTAACCTCCATCCGACCTCTGATTCAGACACATTTAGAGTTGTGTTTCTGCCCATCTGATAAATAAAACACTGATATTCTCTTTTTTTTTTTATCTCTATCCACTTCTGTGGAAACTGCAGCTGTTCAGCTGTTAAATGGTCCATAAGTTCACCACAGAATCACTGACTCGTGTGTTTTAGAGGTTTTTCCTCTGAAAACAAACAGAAAAACAAGAAATCTGCAGCAGAACAATGAAAAGAATCTGGAGATAAATCTGTAAAACAGCTGCAGAGTTAAATGAACTGAAGAATCCTCAAGAAAAACAAGATATTTCACCTGAATTATTTACATAAAAAGGAGGAGAAATTCACTTTGTTTTAATTTAATTTAAGTTATTTAAAGTTTTTTATTCCTGATTTGGGTTAATTTGGTTTTATCTGCCAGTGAATAAGATAATTCTACTCAATCTTGGACTAATTGGCCCAAAAAACAAGATATTTTCACCTGATAAGATTTAAGTTTTTGCAGTAAATATATTTATAATGTATTTATTTATATAAAATGAGCCAAAACTGAATATTATCAGGTGAAAATATCTTGTTTTTGGTCAAATTAGTCTAATAATGAGTAGAATTATCTTATTGCTGTTAGATAATTTACATTAATTCAAGATGTTTTTCCTGATTTGGGTCATTTAGGTCTAAAGACTAACATAAAAAAAAAAAATACTAAAAAATTTTAATAAAAAATATAAGTTATAATATATAAAAAATGTATAATTTTTAATTTCTTTGTTTAAGAAAATGTGAAAAAAAAACAAATTAGAAAAAAAACCATGAAATAAGATAAATGATCAACCAGTGGAACAAGATAATTCTATATTATAATAATTGGACCAAAAACAAGATATATTATTTAATTATTGACATATGCATGAAAACATTGTTGGTTTTATTTGTTGAAAATGAGAAAAAACACAGAAAAACAGCAGCTTTATCCTTTAATTGCCAACATTTCACCTCATGCTCAGCCTGATTCACGTCATTCACAGTGAGACACGTGCCATTCCTGTTATTTAATACCAGTATTGATTATTAGTGATGGCGTATTAAAGAATGAGGAGCAGCAGGGGATGAAGCAGGAATATTAAATGATTAAATCACTGCAGCAGCAGCAGCAGATGCTGTAATTAAACTCAATAAAATGGACTAAATAAAAGGAGGCGACAGCAGAAAAGGAGGAAATGCACAGCGTGAGTCTGTTTCTGTGCAGATTCCAACCCAGAATCCTGATGTTGGTGTGAACTCACTGTTCCCAGCGGCCTGAGAACACTGACCCTGCTGAGCTGCTGCTGCAGCTCATCCCTCTGAGACAAGGGGCACTTATCAATCTGCCTCTTCAGATCATTGTACTGATTCCTCTGCTTTTCCAGGAGCCGCCGCTCAGCCGACACATTAGCCCTCCCCTAAAAACACACACACACACAGCGACACACACACACACACCGTCACACACACACACACACACAGCGACACAGCGAAGGAAAAAAAAAAAGAAATCACAGACAACTCCAATCCATGCAGCCAAGCGGTTAAAGAGGATTAAAGAGGATTGAAGCTGCAGTGAGTTCATAGTTAGAAGCTGCAAATATGTTATAGTTTAAAAAAAGGTTCATTTATTCAACTGAAGCTGCAGAACAGGAAATATTACACCACAGAAAATGTCTTGTTGTTGAATAATCGGATTCCACTGGAGGATATTTGGTCATTTTTGGGTCAATTTGGTTTTTTTTTTCACATTTTCTTAAAGAAAAAAAAGATTAAATTGATTAAAGTTGAAATAAACTTAAAATTCCATTATAATAAAATCATAGAAATAAATAATAAATTGATTGAAATCAAGAAAAAAATAATAAAAATAATCAAATAAAATCATAAATAAGCTGAATTATGAGCCAGTGGAATGAAATATTAGAATAATTGGACCAAAAACAACAAGATATTTTCATTTGTTCATATTTCAGGTTTTACAGAATAAAATATACAGTTTTTTTCTATTTGAAGACAGAAACAGGTGAAAATATCTCATTTTAGTCCAATATTGATTAATAATAACTCATCATTTAGCTTATTTCAAGTTTGTTTTATTCAATTTAATCTGTTTTTTTATAGAAAATGTTAGTCTTAGTTTTTAAAACAAGAATAAATTGACTAAAATCAGGAAAAATAACATGAAATAAGTTAAATTATCAGCCAGTGGAATCAGATAATTCTACTGAATTTACTGAATTTTGGACTAAATGCAGCAAAAACAACAAGATATTTTCACCTGTTACTAAAACCAGCAGTGGAGTCAGGTCAGGGGGTCAAACACGAGGCCCGGGGGCCAGAACTGGGCCGTTAAAGGCTCCAGTCTGGTCCCCACTAACATGAAGTGATTGTTATTGGTTAATACTTTGTGATTTAATCAGTTGACTTTTTATCTTAATCTTGTCATATTTTAGACTTTTATCACATAATACTTCAAACATTCTTTAAAAAAACCCTGAAATAATTAAAATGATCTGCCATTGGAATGAAATAAGATTTTTTTTTCAAAATAAAAGCCTTCTTTTTTCATGTTTTCTTCAATTTGGTAAATTTTAAAAAAGAAGATTAAATCTAATTTATCTTTAATTTAATATTTCAGACTTTTTATCTCTTATCACCTTTTTTCCTCAGATTCTTTGAAAAACTTAAATAAGTTCAATTTTCTGCCAATTAAATAATAATTAGATAATTCTACTAAGATTTCTACTGATAGTGTTCTGAGTCATATTATTGCTTTTCAAAATAAAAGTCCTCTGTTTTTTCTTGAATTTAATTCTGTTGTGTTTTCTGAAAATAAATTTAAATTTTTAGTCTTTTAAATCTCATATTATGGACTTTTATCTCACTAATTGTACTAAATACACAGTATTTCACTGATAACATATTTTATTTTGCAGTTTTCTGATTCAACACAGACAAACATGATAAAACTGCACGTTTTCCTCTTGTTATCTCTGAAGGTTAATTATGTTTATAATCTATTTATTTACATACGTGTTGGTTTTAATAATTAATAAATTAATAATTAATTTCCACTGGTCCAACCCATTACAATCAAACTGAATAAATGAATAAACAGAGTTTGACCCCTGACCTCCAGAAACCGTCTGTGAGTTTCTCCGTGCATCAACGTGCATGTTAAGACATTCAACAGGTGGCTTCACGCGTGTTTTTAACGTGTTTCCCACCTTGTCCTTCTCCTTCTGGGTGGCCTTGTCCAGCTGACTGAGTCTGAGCTGCAGCTGAGACATGATTTCATTGTCGGCCTCCACCTGCTGCTGCTCCGCCTGCCGCTCGGCCTGCAGCAGAGCCTGCTCCATCTCCACCTGGACCACAGGGAGAAGCTGAGGAAACAGCCTGGTGTGTGTGTGTGTGTGTGTGTGTGTGTGTGTGTGTTACCTCCTGTTTGGTCTCTTGTAGCTGGAGCTCCAGTTCACTGACTCTGTGTTTTAAATCATCCACTCTGGCTAAGATCCTGCTCCTCTCCTCCTCCATGTAGATCTGCTCCTGAAACACCTCCTCACTCTGGAGACGCAGTTCAACCACAAACTTTAATTCATTAACTCAATTAAACATTAATTAGTTTGAAAAACGTGATAAAAGTCTAATTATTTACCAATGGAACGAGATACTGGACTAATTGTAGTAAATAATACAAGATGTTCCCCTGATAACGTCTCATTGTTTGTAGAATGGTGAGGCACTTACAGCTTTTCAAAATAAAAGTCTGTTTTCATGAATTGGACTTTTATTTAAATAACTTGAAATAAGTAAAATTATCAATGGAATGAGATCATTCTACACAATGTTGGTCTAGTTGGATTCAATAATAAATGAACTAGAAAAATACATTAAAAAAACTTTTATTTTGAAAAAAAGACTCAGCAGGGTAAGTCATTCTAAATTTTTCAAAAATAAAAGTCCTCTGTTTTTCAAGATTTCTTGAATTTGTCAAATTTTCCTTGTTTTCTTAAAATAAGATAAGGATTTATATATATATAATTTTAATATTTGCAGGGTGCTGAGTCATTTTAAATTTTTCAAAGTAAAAGTAACCTGAACCCTAACTAAAATTATCTGTCAATGGAATGAGATCATTCTACACAATGTTGGTCTAGTTGGATTCAATAATAAATGAACTAGAAAAATACATTAAAAAAAACTTTTATTTTGAAAAAATAGACTCAGCAGGGTAAGTCATTCAAATTTTTTCAAAAATAAAAGTCCTCTGTTTTTCATGTTTTCTTGTATTTGGTCTCCTTCGTCTTGTTTTATTAAAATATTAAATTGTTTTTTTGTTTTAATGTATACATTTTTTTCTGTTGTATTTTTTTATCTCATATTATCGACTTTTTATTTAATTAAAAAAAAAAACCAACTTGAAATAAGAACAATTATCTGTCAATGGAATAATGATAAATTAATATAATTCTACTTATTACTGATCTAATTATATTAAACTCATGATATTTCTCCCTGATCAGATTTCATTTTTGTCGGGTGCTGAGTCATTTGAAATTTTTCAAAATAAAAGTCCTCTACGTTTTTCATGTTTTCATGAATCCTGTCAATTTTGTTTCTAATTGTTTACATTTTTTAAACTTGTTATCTTAAAGTTGTCTTAGAATCTGAATCAATAGACACAGGCCTGATTATTATAAATTCTAATCTTTTCAAAATAAAAGTCCATGTTGTTCCTCACCTCTTGGTGGGTGCTCTCTGTGCTGCTCGACTCTTCTCTCTGAGTCTCCTCGTCGTGGTCTCTCCCCCTCTGGGCTCGGTCTAATCCCTGGATGGAGGCCCCCCCTGCGGGGTCTGATCCGGATCCGGCGGTGACCCCCATCAGTCCGGTCCGGACCACGTCGGCCAGGTCCACGCCGCCGTCCTCGTGGTTGTACTCGGCACAGAGGCTGAGGATGGTCTCCAGCCGCTGCCGCTCCTACAAGAACGTCAGGAGTGTTTCTATCACACGGATCTGGTTGCAGACGCTTAGAAGGGCAGGGGGGAAAAAAGGGCACATCCAGTCTACACCACTGGAGAGGGCACTTTAATGCATGTTGTAGCTCCTAGAGGGCACTTTAATGCATGTTTTAGCTCCTAGAGGGCACTTTAATGCATGTTTTAGCTCCTAGAGGGCACTTTAATGCACTTTTTAGCTCCTAGAGGGCACTTTAATGCACTTTTTAGCTCCTAGAGGGCACTTTAATGCATGTTTTAGCTCCTAGAGGGCACTTTAATGCATGTTTTAGCTCCTAGAGGGCACTTTAATGCATGTTTTAGCTCCTAGAGGGCACTTTAATGCATGTTTTAGCTCCTAGAGGGCACTTTAGCTCAGATTTATGGCTCTTAGACGGCATGTTAGCATGAGGTTTGGCTCTTTAGCTCCTTGAGGGAACTTTAACATACGTTTCAGTGCCTGGAGGGCACTTTAATGCACGTTTTAGCTCCTAGAGGGCACTTTAATACACTCCTAGCTCCTAGAGGGCACTTTAGCAAACATTTTGACTCCAAGAGGGCACTTTAATGCATTTTTAGCTCCTAGGGGGAAATTTACCACACGTTTGTCTCCTACAGAGCACCTTAATACACCTTTTAGCTCCTGAGAAGGCACTTTACCACATGTTCGGGCTCCTAGAGGGTGCTTTTACAAACTTATTAGCTCCAAAGAGGGCACTTTAGTACACATTCTGGCACCTAGAGAACATTTTACACTATTTTTTAGCTTCTAGGGAACACTTTAGCATGCATTTTAACTCCTAAAGGGCACTTTAACACCCCTTTTTTTCTAGAGGGCACTTAAACGCGTGTTTTGGCTGCCAAGAAGGCACTTTAGCACACATTTCATCTCCTAGTAGGCAATTTGACATGCATTTTAGCTCCTAAAGGGCACTTTAGCACACCTTTTTTTCTAGAGGGCACTTTAACACCCCTTTTAACCCCTCATATTATTATTATTAGCATAATAGAGATCACTTTAAACCTGAGTTTTAGCTCCCAAAAGGACAATTTAACACTTTTTTGGGCTCCTAGGGGACACTTTAACAAACATTTTGTCTCCTAGAGGGCACTTTAACACACCTTTTATTCTAGAGGGCACTTTAACACCCCTTTTATTATAGAGGGCACTTTAATGTACCTTTTTATTCTAGAGGGCACTTTAATGTACCCTTTTATTCTAGAGGGCACTTTAACACACCTTTTTATTCTAGAGGGCACTTTAACACACCTTTTTATTCTAGAGGGCACTTTAACCCCCCTTTTTATTATAGAGGGCACTTTAATGTACCTTTTAACCCCCCTGTGCACGCCACTGCTGCAGATTAACTCCATGTGTCCTTATGTGACTTTGTCCTGTTTAAAGCAGCTGGACCAATAAAATCGCAGCTTCGATCTATTAAAATAACAGAGTATAAATGTGATCATGGTTCCTGCTGACTGAGAAGAAGGAACATGGAGATTTAAACCACTGATACTGCAGCATTGTTGTTCCCTGGACCTGAAATGACTGTGATTTACAGCTCACAATGTTGTTTATATGATTATTAGCATCAAACGCTCTACAACTGTTTATCTGAGCTTTAAGAGTTGGGAAGTAAAAGGTCTTTGATTCAATAGTTTGTAGAATCAAGTGTAAAACGTCATTAAACAGAAATCAACACCAAGGAAACGTTTCCCATTAGAAATGAAGCAGAAACAGTAAAGCAGCAGTTGGGTGTGTTCCCTGTGGAGCTCAGCTTCTAAATTTAACTTTCTATTCCATCTCTTCCTCTCCAGCTCTGCCCTTTGAGACAAACTGCAGCGAGGATTCGTTCTGTTTAAAGAGCAGCTACGTCCACGTATGTAGGTTGGATCCAGGCCCAAACTACCGAGAGAATGCAGACAGGAAATCCTGCGTTTGTCCATGTGTAGTTTATCTGTCACTCAGCTTCACTGCTCATAACATATTAACATACTAACATATTAATTAGTGAGTCAACACTCATTAATATGTTAATTCATTAGTTGTTGGTTCATTAAATGGTTTAAATGAGGATCAGTGTTTTTTAGTTTAGTTTAATGTTATAGAGACTAAATAAACCTGATCGATTGATTAATTGTTGCAGCTCTAATTTAATATATAGATATATAAATATAGTTAGAATATTGAAAAATATCAAACACTGTGTTTTAATATTAATACAAATACTTCATTTAAAACCTATTAGTTATATGGTATATAATAATGTATATAATAATATATATACCGGTAATAATGTATCTAATAATAATAATGTATATAATAATGTATCTAATAATAATAAAGTATATAATATATAATAATATATACATAATTATTATTTCAAACTTAAAACAAGAGCAAACTGACCCCAAATCAGAAAAAAAACCTGGAACAAATCTAAATTAACCTGCAAAACAAAGTTCCATGATTAATAAGATCAGAGGTCAAAGGTCAATTATTAGTCCATAAAATCATATAAATCCCACTGAGGATCATTATAGAACATGTAGAATATATTGTATTATAATCACACAAACAGCTGAAATCTACATTAAATATCTAAATAGTCTCTACTACTGATATTCTATTAAACTATTGATTATTGTATTGATGATGTGGATATTGATGATATATATTGATGCTGGAACAGTAACATTGGGTTTAATACAGATAAAATACTTTATTTATTGTTGGAGCTGAAGTTTTTACTGCTTTTACTGGATAAAACGTGTGTATGTTAAATATTAACAGTGTTCAATGTGTTACATCAGCAGCATCATCCTGATGTTAACGGACATAAATCAACCTGTGACGTGTCTCCATGCTAACATCCATCCTGGCTAACATCCATCCAAGCTAACATCCATCCTGGCTAACATCCATCCATGCTAACATCCATCCAGGCTAACATCCATCCTGGCTAACATCCATCCATGCTAACATCCATCCTGGCTAACATCCATCCAGGCTAACATCCATCCATGCTAACATCCATCCAGGCTAACATCCATCCAGGCTAACATCCATCCTGGCTAACATCCATCCAGGCTAACATCCATCCATGCTAACATCCATCCAGGCTAACATCCATCCAGGCTAACATCCATCCATGCTAACATCCATCCATGCTAACATCCATCCATGCTAACATCCATCCAGGCTAACATCCTACATTCTTCTCCAGTCTTGAGGTTGGGGCTCTGAGGGCGTGGCACTAACACTATATTTACCCAGAGGACGCTGCTATTTGCTTTCAGAGCCTCTTTTCTTATCCGCGGCCTCCCGGCATCAGCCGCTGCATACTTGTTATCCATCCTCCGTCCTGTGACAGCTGGGGACCACAGGGAAGGGGCGGCAGGCCTCAACACTATTTCAGGAACCAAAAGGTTTCTGGTAACAAACGACACTCAACCACATGTGAGTCAGAGACGCTTCAGGACAAATGTCTGCTCCTCAGGATGTGTTGGTACGTTTGTGTTGAATCGGATTTATAGAGTGAAGGAGTGACTGAACAACAAGTTACAGATAAATGAACCTGTTAAAATACAAATAATCATGTTTTAGTGTTGATTTATATCCATTAATCACATAAAAACTCAGCTCCAACAATAAATAAAGTGTTTTATCTGTATTAAACCCAATGTTACTGTTCCAGCATCAATATATATCATCAATATCCACATCATCAATACAATAATCAATAGTTTAATAGAATATCAGTAGTAGAGACTATTTAGATGTTTAATGTAGATTTGATTATTTAATTGGCTCCTTTATAATAAACATCTATCACTATATATTCTACATGTTCTATAATGATCCTCAGTGGATTTATAGCATTTTATGGACTAATAGTTGACCTTTGACCTCTGATCTTATTAATCATTGGACGTTGCAGATAATTTAGATAATTTAAAGTTTTTTCCTTGGTCTTGTTAAGTTTTAAATGAAGTATTTTTATCTGTAGTTTTCTAATATTCTAACTCTATTTTCTCTATAACATCAGCATCAATAGATTCAGTCTCTTCTGTCGTCACTGAACATGTTGAATTATTAGATTTATTTATTTTAAGTCCATAACCTTTGTGGTTTATTATGATTTAGAGCAGATAAGAAATAAGAAATAATACAAAATTCAAGTGCTAATTAAAACTAAAACTAAAAATATTTATTTACTTATTTTTACTTAATTATTTACTTAATTTTTTTATTATTTTTTATTATTATAATATTTTATTTTTGTACTGTCTTTTTTATTTTTTTTTACTTTATAATAATTATTTATAATATAAATCTGATGTTTTTTGTTTTTTTCTCTATTTTTTATTGTTGTTGATTCAGTTTCTTTTTCTTTTATCTTTTAACCAACTGAATATATTTTCTATATGTTTGTATATGTATAAAAAATGTATTTTCTAGTATTAAAATTCTTTTCTATTTCTAATAAAAAGAAGGAAAGTGTAAGTAAAGTATATGTAAGGAAGAAGATGTTATTCCATTCTATCCTATCATATTATATTCTATCATATCCTCTCCTCTCTCCTCTCTCCCCTCCTCTCCTCTCCTCCACTCTCCTCTCCTCTCTCCTCCTCCTCCTCCTCCTCTCCTCTCTCTCTCCTCTCCTCTCCTCTCCTCTCCTCCTCCTCTCCTCCCCTCTCCTCTCCTCTCCTCTCCTCTCCTCTCCTCCCCTCTCCTCCCCTCTCCTCTCCTCCACTCTCCTCTCCTCTCCTCTCCTCTCCTCTCCTCTCCTCCTCTCTCCTCTCCTCTCCTCTCCTCTCCTCTCCTCCTCTCCTCCTCTCCTCCCCTCTCCTCTCCTCTCCTCTCCTCCACTCTCCTCTCCTCTCCTCCTCTCCTCTCCTCTCCTCTCCTCTCCTCTCCTCTCCTCCTCTCCTCTCCTCTCCTCTCCTCCCCTCTCCTCCTCTCCTCCCCCTCTCCTCCTCTCCTCTCCTCTCCTCTCCTCTCCTCCTCTCTCCTCCTCTCCTCCTCCTCTCCTCTCCTCCACTCTCCTCTCCTCCTCTCTCCTCTCTCCCCTCCTCTCCTCTCCTCCACTCTCCTCTCCTCTCTCCTCCTCTCCTCTCCTCCTCTCTCCTCTCCTCTCCTCTCCTCTCCTCTCCTCTCCTCCTCCTCTCCTCTCCTCCCCTCTCCTCCCTCTCCTCTCCTCCACTCTCCTCTCCTCTCCTCTCCTCTCCTCTCCTCCTCTCTCCTCTCCTCTCCTCTCCTCTCCTCCTCTCCTCCTCTCCTCCCCTCTCCTCTCCTCTCCTCTCCTCCACTCTCCTCTCTCCTCTCCTCCTCTCCTCTCCTCTCCTCTCCTCTCCTCTCCTCTCCTCTCCTCTCCTCCTCTCCTCTCCTCTCCTCTCCTCCCCTCTCCTCCTCTCCTCCCCTCTCCTCCTCTCCTCTCCTCTCCTCTCCTCTCCTCCTCCTCCTCCTCTCCTCCTCCCCTCCTCCACTCCTCTCCTCCTCTCCTCCTCTCCTCTCCTCTCCTCTCCTCTCCTCTCCTCTCCTCCTCTCCTCCTCTCCTCCTCTCTCCTCTCCTCTCCTCCTCCTCTCCTCCTCTCCTCTCCTCCTCTCCTCTCCTCTCCTCTCCTCCTCTCCTCTCCTCTCCTCCAGTCTTCTTCTTCTTCTATCATCTCACCAGTTTCTCCATCTCCTGTTCCCTGAGTCTCTCCTCCCGTTGCCGTCGGTGATATTCCAGCAGCTCGTCCTCGTTGTCGCTGATCTCAGAGATGCTGTTCTTGCGTTCGCGTGCGTACGGCTTAATGAAACCCGGATCTCTGCCGGTTTTCCTCTGGTTGAGGGGGCTGGTGAGCGGAGAGGAACCGGGACCGGAGACCAGGGGGTTTCCGGGTCCCGGTCCCGGTCTGGACTGCTTCTCCTGGCCGTACGGGGTCCTCGTGGATCCGGGAGTCCCCCTACGGGAGGTGTAGGGGCTGTGGGGGGGCAGCTCCCTCAGACTGGGACCCGGGTCCCTCATGGGGCTGGGGGACCTCTTCTGCAGGGTGGACCCTCTGATCCTGGGACTGGACGGAGCCGCCGGGGTTTTGGTGAGTTTGTGGCCCCGGGTCGGGTTCTCCGGCGCGGGGCTCGGCGCCGCCTCGGACCTCAGGTTCCTCGGCAGCTTGGGGCTCTGCTGGACCCTCTGGGCCCCGGCGGGTCCGGGCAGAGAAGTCCTGGGATGGGGGACCGGAGGAGTCCTGGTGCTGTTCTCGTAGACCGACTCCTCCTTCACGGAGCCGTTCCTGCCGCTGACCGAGCTGGGAGCAGACGAGGAGGAGGAGGCCTTCAGCACCAGAGGGTCCTGGACCTCCTTGGGGGGTTTGGAGTCTCCGTTGGTGGACTGGTGGATCCCGTTCAGGACTCCAGGAGAGTCTGAGGACACGGAAAAACGTCTTCAGCTGAATAAATGAGACAAAAAACAGCTGGAACAACACAAAGACACAAACACACAGCTGGACCCATGTGTCACAAATACTACAAGTATACTACAAGTACTACAAATATACTACAAATACTACAAGTACTACAAGTACTACAAATATACTACAAATACTACAAGTACTACAAGTACTACAAATATACTACAAATACTACAAGTACTACAAGTACTACAAATACTACAAGTACTACAAGTACTACAAATACTACAAGTACTACAAATACTACAAGTACTACAAGTACTACAAATACTACAAGTACTACAAGTACTACAAATACTACAAGTACTACAAGTACTACAAATATACTACAAATACTACAAGTACTACAAGTACTACAAATATACTACAAATACTACAAGTACTACAAGTACTACAAATATACTACAAATACTACAAGTACTACAAGTACTACAAATACTACAAGTACTACAAGTACTACAAATACTACAAGTACTACAAATACTACAAGTACTACAAGTACTACAAATACTACAAGTACTACAAGTACTACAAATACTACAAGTACTACAAGTACTACAAATACTACAAATATAGTACAAGTACTACAAATATACTACAAATATACTACAAATACCATAAATACCATAAATACCATAAATACTACAAATACTACAAGTACTACAAGTACTACAAATACTACAAGTACTACAAGTACTACAAATACTACAAATACTACAAGTACTACAAGTATAGTACAAATACTACAAGTAAAGTACAAATACTACAAGTATAGTACAAGTACTACAAATATACTACAAATACCATAAATACCATAAATACCATAAATACTACAAATACTACAAGTACTACAAGTACTACAAGTACTACAAATACCATAAATACCATAAATACTACAAATACCATAAATACTATAAATACTATAAATACTATAAATACTATAAATACCATAAATACCATAAATACTATAAATACCATAAATACCATAAATACCATAAATACTATAAATACCATAAATACTATAAATACCATAAATACCATAAATACTATAAATACTATAAATACCATAAATACCATAAATACTATAAATACCATAAATACTACAAATACCATAAATACTATAAATACCATAAATACTATAAATACCATAAATACCATAAATACTATAAATACCATAAATACCATAAATACTATAAATACCATAAATACTATAAATACCATAAATACCATAAATACTATAAATACCATAAATACCATAAATACTATAAATACCATAAATACTATAAATACCATAAATACTATAAATACTATAAATACCATAAATACCATAAATACCATAAATACCATAAATACTATAAATACTATAAATACTACAAATACCATAAATACTATAAATACCATAAATACCATAAATACTATAAATACCATAAATACCATAAATACTATAAATACTATAAATACCATAAATACTATAAATACCATAAATACTATAAATACCATAAATACCATAAATACCATAAATACTATAAATACCATAAATACTATAAATACCATAAATACTATAAATACTATAAATACTATAAATACCATAAATAACATAAATACCATAAATACTATAAATACTATAAATACCATAAATACCATAAATACTATAAATACCATAAATACTATAAATACCATAAATACTATAAATACTATAAATACCATAAATACTATAAATACTATAAATACTATAAATACTATAAATACTATAAATACTACAAATACCATAAATACTATAAATACTATAAATACTATAAATACTATAAATACTATAAATACCATAAATACTATAAATACTATAAATACTATAAATACTATAAATACTACAAATACCATAAATACTACAAATACTATAAATACCATAAATACTATAAATACTATAAATACTATAAATACCATAAATACTATAAATACTATAAATACCATAAATACTACAAATACCATAAATACTATAAATACTATAAATACTATAAATACCATAAATACCATAAATACCATAAATACTATAAATACCATAAATACTATAAATACCATAAATACTATAAATACTATAAATACCATAAATACTATAAATACCATAAATACTATAAATACCATAAATACCATAAATACTATAAATACCATAAATACTATAAATACTATAAATACTATAAATACTATAAATACCATAAATACTACAAATACCATAAATACTATAAATACTATAAATACTATAAATACCATAAATACTACAAATACCATAAATACTATAAATACCATAAATACTATAAATACCATAAATACTATAAATACCATAAATACTATAAATACCATAAATACTATAAATACCATAAATACCATAAATACTATAAATACCATAAATACCATAAATACCATAAATACCATAAATACTATAAATACCATAAATACCATAAATACCATAAATACTATAAATACCATAAATACTATAAATACTATAAATACTATAAATACCATAAATACTATAAATACCATAAATACCATAAATACTATAAATACCATAAATACCATAAATACCATAAATACTATAAATACCATAAATACTATAAATACTATAAATACTACAAATACCATAAATACTATAAATACCATAAATACTATAAATACCATAAATACCATAAATACTATAAATACCATAAATACCATAAATACTATAAATACCATAAATACCATAAATACTATAAATACCATAAATACCATAAATACTATAAATACCATAAATACTATAAATACCATAAATACTATAAATACTATAAATACCATAAATACCATAAATACCATAAATACCATAAATACTATAAATACTATAAATACTACAAATACCATAAATACTATAAATACCATAAATACCATAAATACTATAAATACCATAAATACCATAAATACTATAAATACTATAAATACCATAAATACCATAAATACTATAAATACTATAAATACTACAAATACCATAAATACTATAAATACCATAAATACCATAAATACTATAAATACCATAAATACCATAAATACCATAAATACTATAAATACCATAAATACCATAAATACTATAAATACCATAAATACCATAAATACTATAAATACCATAAATACTATAAATACCATAAATACTATAAATACTATAAATACCATAAATACCATAAATACCATAAATACCATAAATACTATAAATACTATAAATACTACAAATACCATAAATACTATAAATACCATAAATACCATAAATACTATAAATACCATAAATACCATAAATACTATAAATACTACAAATACCATAAATACTATAAATACCATAAATACTATAAATACCATAAATACTATAAATACCATAAATACCATAAATACCATAAATACTATAAATACCATAAATACTATAAATACCATAAATACTATAAATACTATAAATACTATAAATACCATAAATAACATAAATACCATAAATACTATAAATACTATAAATACTATAAATACCATAAATACTATAAATACTATAAATACTATAAATACCATAAATACTATAAATACCATAAATACTATAAATACCATAAATACTATAAATACTATAAATACTATAAATACCATAAATAACATAAATACCATAAATACTATAAATACTATAAATACTATAAATACCATAAATACTATAAATACTATAAATACTATAAATACTATAAATACTATAAATACCATAAATACTATAAATACTATAAATACTATAAATACTATAAATACTATAAATACTACAAATACCATAAATACTATAAATACTATAAATACTATAAATACTATAAATACTATAAATACTATAAATACCATAAATACTATAAATACTATAAATACTATAAATACTATAAATACTATAAATACTACAAATACCATAAATACTATAAATACTATAAATACCATAAATACTATAAATACTATAAATACTATAAATACCATAAATACCATAAATACCATAAATACCATAAATACTATAAATACCATAAATACCATAAATACCATAAATACTATAAATACTATAAATACCATAAATACCATAAATACTATAAATACTATAAATACCATAAATACCATAAATACTATAAATACCATAAATACCATAAATACCATAAATACTATAAATACCATAAATACCATAAATACTATAAATACTATAAATACTACAAATACCATAAATACTATAAATACTATAAATACCATAAATACTATAAATACTATAAATACTATAAATACCATAAATACCATAAATACCATAAATACCATAAATACTATAAATACCATAAATACCATAAATACCATAAATACTATAAATACTATAAATACCATAAATACCATAAATACTATAAATACCATAAATACCATAAATACCATAAATACTATAAATACCATAAATACCATAAATACCATAAATACTATAAATACCATAAATACCATAAATACTATAAATACTATAAATACTATAAATACCATAAATACAACTTCATCTTTTTAAAAGTGTAAAACTTCTGGTTTTAAAACGACTTAAAGTGATAAATTAATGATAAATCAGTTCAAATATCTGAGCCGTGATCACTTGTTGTGTTGTTCCTTTAAAAGTGTCTGAACTGGTCAAATCTATTAAATATAAAACAACCAGTATATGAGCTGGGATTACACATGAGAGACAAAAACACATGTTTTATCATTCAAACGTATGATCTGTGGTGACTTTTTATCAGACATTCAGCAGTTTACGTGTTGTAATGTTGCTTTAAAAGTATTTTAACAGGTAATAGTTAATGAGTTAATGAGCTAAAATCTATTTTATGTCATATTGTGCTTTTAAAGGTATTTTAACAGGAAAATAAGCTGATTGGTTATAATTTAGGACACAGAACAGGTTCAATAATCAACTTTCTGGTAGAAAATCACGTTTGAATCCACAGTTTCTATGAAATAGGAGTAAAAAGGGATATTTTTAATATATAAAACATAAAGTATTGGGGGAAAAATGAGTTTGTCCAGTTTATTTGTTGTATTGTCCCTTTAAAAATATTTGAACAGGAAACAGTGAATGAGCTAAAATCTATTAAATATAATATATTAACACTCAAGAATGAGAACAAGTGATTTTTAGGCAGAAACAACCTTTAACTCAAAAACAGCTCATATATATGTAAAGACTAAAACATCTTTAGCCTTTTAAAGGTTTTAACATGAAAATGTCTGCTTCAGTTATAATTCAGGTCACAGAACACGTTGAATAATTCATTTTATGGCAGAAAACATGAGTTATGATCACATTTTACAGAGATTTAGCAGTTTATGTGTTTTAATAGTGAGTTAATGACATAAATCTACTAAATATAAAACTCAGCAATAACAACAAGTGATGTTTTTTAGGCAGAAACAACCTTTAACTCCCAAAATATGAGCTGTCATCACTTTTTACTAATAGAATAAACGTGTTGTATTTAGCTTTTAAAGGTATTTAACAGGAAAAGGAGCTGGATCAGTTAGAACTGATGACTCAGCAGGTTTTTCTGGCAGAAAATCACTTTTTGAGTATAAAGAATAAAGTGTAGACAACAGTTCTCCTTCTTCAACTGTGTCTCAGAGATAAATGCGTCTCCGTATTAATGTGTAATAATAATAATAATAATCCTTCAGGGATTGTGTTGCTGCTAAATATAAAAGCTGCAGCTTCATTCAGAGCAGATGGAATCAGGCTGATCAGGGCGTCGCTGCAGCCAGTCAGAGGAGAATGGATCTAAATACCATGAGAACACAATGAAACGACCACTTCCCACCGTCCTGCTCCTCAACGGGGTCAACGCAGCCGTTTAAATGGACCAGATCAGGATGTAGGACACAGATAATTAGCTCTAATCAGCCTATTTCTGCTGCTTCTACGGTAAAACCACCTGACGCCGCATCAACGGCTGGAATCCAGCAAAACTAGCAGGAGGAAATCAAACGAATTATTACTTAAGAAGAAGTTTGATGATAAAGTAATATTTAGTGTATAGACACTTTATTAACGTTGCTATGGATACAGGCTATAGATTAGGGTCAATACATGGTCAATTAATCTATTGATTAGTTGTTTGGTTCATTAAATGGTGTAAAATTCAAACAACAGAATAAACCAGAAATATTTAGATTTAAACTGGAAACAGAGAATTTTGACCATTAATCTGCTGATTAATGTGATAGTTGGCAACTAATCAATTAATCAATTAATCGTTGCAGATCTAAAGTTAGGTAGTTGATTAATCTATCAATTATTAAAATGATTAATCGATTCATAGTTTGCTTTATAAAATGGTTTAAATGTGGATCAAAGTTGAAGATTCAACCTAAAATGTCTTTTTTATCCAAAGATCATCAGTTTATTATTATAGAGACTAAAGAAACCAGGAAATAATCAGAGAAGAGAAGCTGGAACCAGAGAATTTAGACATTTACTAATTAATAAATGACTCTAATCAATTAATCAATTATCAGAATATTAAATAATTGATATATATTGATGCTGTAACAGTATCATTGGGTTTTATTTAATGTTGGAGCTGAGGTTTTCTGTCATTTCCTGTTAATAAACTGCATTAACAGGAAGTGGTGACGTAACTTCACAATAAAATACTCAGGCTGAACATGTTCCAGCCAGAGGGTTTTCCAGGAATAGTTTTATTTCTGGTTATTTCTGTTATTAGTTAATCAGGAGTTTTAAACGGTTTTAAACTATGAAACGACTCTTTACCACAACGCTGAGTTCTAGCGTTGCTCAACCCGTGGCTCCCGGTCGGCAGCATGCTCTTCATCCTCAGGGCCTCGGCCGGGTGGTTGAAGCGGAAAAAAGCCGACTGACCGAAACACAGCATGCAGCCTGAAAAACAGGAAATAAAAAAGGTTTTAAAATATTCATCTAATCCCACAAGTTATAAAATGCTGTGTAGTTACAAACTATTTTATAAAAGCAGTTAAGAATAAGAAGAATAGGAGGTGTTAGACACAATTATATAATGAGATTTCCTCTTTAAAACCTTCAAAATAAAACACATCATCACAAAATATAACAATAGGAACAAGAGGAGATGTGTTAAACATGATTTCTGGATGAAATTTCCTTTTTAAAACCTTCAAAATAAAACACATTATGCAGTAAAATTAGAGAAAGAAATACAGTTTGCATAAAAAAATAATCCCAGAAATCTTAAAAACGCTGTTTGTGTTTTCAAACTATTTCATCAAAGTATTTAAGAATAAAAACAACAGGAAGTGTAAGTTTTAGATGTAATTACTGTTAAAACCTTCAAAATAAAACACATCATGCAGTAAACATAGGGAGAGAAAGCTAATTAAAATAATAAAAAACTGTAAACAGTTTCTGGTGGTAATAATATAAATAAATATTCATCAATTCATTAAAACATTTAAGAATAAAAACAACAGGAGGTGTTAGACACAATTTTGATGAAATTTCCCTTTAAATTCTTTCAAAATAAAACAAATCATGAAGTAAAAATCAGAAGAAAAAAAAAAGTTTCCGATGGTAATAATAGATATTTATCCTCTTATACAACGAATCCTAAAACTAATAATTAAGTATTTAATTGTGTTTGTGTTAATTTTGATGAGATTTACTTTTAAAAACCTTCAAAATAAAACAAATCATGTAATAAAAAATAGGAAGAATGAAAAAAACTGGTGTTCATTCCGATGGTAATAATAGATATTTGTCCTCTTATTAAACTAATAAAATGCTGTGTGTGTGTGTGTGTGTGTGTGTGTGTGTGTGTGTGTGTGTGTGTGTGTGTGTGTGTGTGTGTGTGTGTGTGTGCATTTAAAGCATTTAAGAATAAGAACAATAGGAGGTATAAGCATTTGACACAATTGTGATGAGATTTCCTGTTTAAAACCTTCAAAATAAAACACATCATGCAGTAAAATGGGACTTTCCTTCTCATTCTGATGGTACTAATAATGAATATTAGTTTCCTATTAATTAATAGTCGTTTAACTCACGTGTGATTAGTCAGAAAGTGAAATCACAGCATTTCCTGAGTCGAGCTGAGCTGTTTCCAGTGACTGAATATTCCACAGGCTGTTTTCACTCATTTAATCCTTTAAATAGACGTAAATGTCCTTTATTCAGCATCACTGCAGCATGTTTACAGCAGCTAACTTCACTCCTCACTGCTCAGTTTCAGGATTGTCCTCTGAATGGAGAGAAGCTTGGAAGTATTCTTGTTCTAGCAGCTGCTGCCTCCACACACACACACACACACACACACACACACACTCACACACACACGCTATACCACACACACACCAGCTGATCCGGCGGCTTCAGATGACATTGTGGTGTAGCTGCTGGCCCGGCTCCGTCCATGGGGGTGGGGTTGGAGTCTTTTCCAGGAGGAATGTGACTGAGTGCATTCTGTTTCACCACCGTGAAGATAAACTCGTTACTCTCTGACTGATGCACGGATCAAACACACCAGATTTATCGTCCTACGTCTCAGATCTGCTGCAGCAGCAGCCGTGGAAGAACAGTAACAGTAACAGTAATAGTACTAATACAGTAACAGTACTAATACATGTAAAAGTACTAATACAGTAACAGTAACAGTACTAATACATGTAACAGTACTAATACAGTAACAGTAACAGTACTAATACATGTAAAAGTACTAATACAGTAACAGTAACAGTACTAATACATGTAACAGTACTAATACAGTAACAGTAACAGTAATAGTAACAGTAACAGTAACAGTAATAGTAACAGTACTAGTACTAATACATATAACAGTAACAGTAACAGTAATAGTAACAGTACTAGTACTAATACAGTAACAGTACTAATACAGTAACAGTAACAGTAACAGTAATAGTAACAGTAACAGTAATAGTAACAGTACTAGTACTAATACATATAACAGTAACAGTAACAGTAATAGTAACAGTACTAGTACTAATACAGTAACAGTACTAATACAGTAACAGTAACAGTAACAGTACTAATACAGTAACAGTAACAGTACTAATACAGTAACAGTAACAGTACTAATACAGTAACAGTACTAATACATGTAATAGTACTAATACAGTAACAGTAACAGTACTAATACAGTAACAGTACTAATACAGTAACAGTAACAGTACTAATACAGTAACAGTAACAGTAACAGTACTAATACAGTAACAGTAACAGTACTAATACAGTAACAGTACTAATACAGTAACAGTAACAGTACTAATACAGTAACAGTAACAGTACTAATACAGTAACAGTAACAGTACTAATACAGTAACAGTAACAGTAACAGTACTAATACAGTAACAGTAACAGTACTAATACAGTAACAGTAACAGTAACAGTACTAATACAGTAACAGTACTAATACATGTAATAGTACTAATACAGTAACAGTAACAGTAATAGTAACAGTACTAATACAGTAACAGTACTAATACAGTAACAGTACTAATACATGTAAAAGTACTAATACAGTAACAGTAACAGTAACAGTAATAGTAACAGTACTAATACATGTAATAGTACTAATACAGTAACAGTAACAGTACTAATACAGTAACAGTACTAATACATGTAATAGTACTAATACAGTAACAGTAACAGTACTAATACAGTAACAGTACTAATACATGTAATAGTACTAATACAGTAACAGTAACAGTACTAGTAACAGTAACAGTACTAATACATGTAACAGTACTAATACAGTAACAGTAACAGTACTAGTACTAATACATATAACAGTAACAGTAATAGTACCAGTACTAATACATGTAAAAGTACTAATACAGTAACAGTAACAGTACTAGTACTAATACATATAACAGTAACAGTAATAGTAATAGTACCAGTACTAATACATGTAACAGTAACAGTACTAGTACTAATACATATAACAGTAACAGTAACAGTAACAGTAATAGTACCAGTACTAATACAGTAACAGTAACAGTACTAGTACTAATACATATAACAGTAACAGTAATAGTACCAGTACTAATACAGTAACAGTAACAGTACTAATACATATAACAGTAACAGTAATAGTACCAGTACTAATACATGTAAAAGTACTAATACAGTAACAGTACCAGTACTAATACATGTAACAGTAACAGTAATAGTACCAGTACTAATACATGTAAAAGTACTAATACAGTAACAGTAACAGTACTAATACATATAACAGTAACAGTAATAGTACCAGTACTAATACATGTAAAAGTACTAATACAGTAACAGTACCAGTACTAATACATGTAACAGTAACAGTAATAGTACCAGTACTAATACAGTAACAGTAACAGTACTAGTACTAATACATATAACAGTAACAGTAATAGTACCAGTACTAATACATGTAACAGTACTAATACAGTAACAGTAACAGTACTAGTACTAATACATATAACAGTAACAGTAATAGTACCAGTACTAATACATGTAAAAGTACTAATACAGTAACAGTACCAGTACTAATACATGTAACAGTAACAGTAACAGTAACAGTACTAATACAGTAACAGTACCAGTACTAATACATGTAACAGTAACAGTAACAGTAACAGTACTAATACAGTAACAGTAACAGTAACAGTACTAATACAGTAACAGTAACAGTAACAGTACTAATACAGTAACAGTACTAATACAGTAACAGTAACAGTAACAGTACTAATACAGTAACAGTTATATAACAGTAACAGTATATATATATATATATATATATATATATATATATATATATATATATATATATATATATATATATATATATATACACAACCCTAAAAACCTGGTTCCACAGTTTAATTATATTAAAAAGGTTTAAAATAAATAAATAAATAAAAACACATGTTATCAACAGGTTTTATATAATTTTATATAACATTAAATTTTAATTAATAATAATAATAATAATAATAATAATAATAAATTATAAATGTATTATTCTTTTTTGGTTAAACCATTTGATATTTCACGTCCAAAAAATCACACAAAATCATGATTTCTGTAAAAAAAAAAAAAATACAAATGAACTACTTTACTTTAGAGCTGCAACTAATGAATATTCTGATAGTTGATCAATCGATGATCAATTGATTATTAAAACAATTAATTAATCAGTAGTTTGGTTCATTAAATATGGATCAGTGTGAAGTGTGTAAGTGTGTGTGTGTGTGAGTGTGTGTATGTGTGTGTGTGTGTGTGTGTGTGTGTGTGTGTGTGTGTGTGTGTGTGTGTGTGTGTGTGTGTACCCTGGCTCAGCCGGTATGGTTTGGTGATGACCAGTCCATCAGCAGAGCACTGGTTTCCACAGGGGAACAGGGTGATGAGTCCAGCCTGGTTCTGGATGTAGCAGTGCTGCTCTGCTATTCCTGGACCCTGCAGAGGGATGTCAGTGCAGCCGCTGCCCAGCGTGGTTCTACCTGCAAATATCACACACACACACACACACACACACACACACACACACACACACACTGGATTCAGCTGCTGCACAACAACAAGTCTGTTCAATATTCACCTTTAAACCAGGATGTTTCACTTCATCTAATCATAATTCAATAATAATGAATAAAACATTGATTTACTGTCCTATTATATGAAATATATTGAAATAATATCCAGCACATGTATTTGATTCAATCACTTAATGTTGATTAATTCCTAATTAATATATTGTATATTACAAGCTGTTAGTAAAGTGTGACATGGACATGGACACACACACACACACACACACACACACACCTTCCTGCAGCGGTAGTAAGGTGATGGCTGTACTCAGGCGTCCACTCCCCAGACTGACCAGGTGGGGGCGCTCTGCCTGGACTTTCAGGGACTTGCCCGTCTCGATCAGGTCTAGAGGAGTTCCCTGTCCCAACAAAACCAATCAGGGATCATTTTAATAGATCAGTCGCTGTTTTTCCTGCTGATAACACACAGAACGTCGTATAGATAATCAATAATCTCATGAGACGTTCAGCGTTTGGTTCAAAATGTGAATGTGATGATGGAGAAACTAAAGTCTCATGTTCTCTAACATGTTATCTGCTAATTATTCATTAGTAGAACTGATTGAATGGAGAGTTTTACATAAAAAGTCAGAACCTATTTACTGTTAATAAATCTATATTTAATAGTAGATTTAATAATAGATTTAATAGTAGATTTAATAGTAGATTTAATAGTAGCATTTATACAGAAAGTGTTTGTCAGTTAATTTATTTAATTTACAACTAAAATCTTAATCCTTGAAACTATTGCATTAATATTATTATTGTAATTATTATGATATTTATTCTCTGCATATAGACCTGAGTGATAGTCTCACGTCTTCCTACTCTTTACTGAGTGATGTTAGATGATTGAATTATCTGATCTTAGTATTTACACTAAAAGCTGAATGAGTAGAAAAAGCAGCGTGAAGTAACTCACCTGTAAGACCTGGTGCGTCTGTCGACCAGGTTCCATTTTATTCCTGCTCATGTGTTCCATGTCGGCCGAGCTGTCAGACTGATCTGATGCATGAAGATCCTGCACACACACACACACACACACACACACACACACACACACACACACACACACACACACACACACACACACACACACACACACACACACACACACACACACACACACACAGGGACAGAGGGGGCAGCAGGGGATGAATGGCAGCTCTGGGAATACAGCTACTACAGTGGAACTACAATGGGAACAGTGATTTCCTTACAAACGCTGCTGCCCCAGTTCTACGCCCACGTGACCACATGGTTATACTGAGGTAATTGTTTCTGCAGAAGCAGCCAGACGAGAAAACTGGGTTTGATTCACGACCAAAACGATTTCATATGTTAGAGAAGGAACACGTAGAAAACTGACGACAGGTTCGGACAGGACAACCTGAAGAGGTCAAAGGTCACGACTCCTACTCCAGGGTTGCTATGGATACAGGATACGATTAGGGCTGCAATAATCTATTATTGATATGATTAATCGATTCGTTATTTGGTTCATACCACAACTCAATATCAGATAATATCAAATATCACAAAATAATCAGATTTAAGAAGAATAAACTAGAGAATTCTGACATTTTCATCTTAAAAATGATTTAAATCGATGACCAAAATAATTCACAATGAACTTAATAGTTGGCAACTAATTAATTAAGTTAATTAAGCTAATTAATTAAGTAGTTAGAGTGTCCTCCAGGAGCTAAAACACATGTTAAATGCCTTCTAGAGCCAAAACATGTGTTAAAGTAATTAATGAATTAATTCTGGATACTTAGCATGAGGTGAAATTAAATCAGATTATCTTGAAAAGTAAAAGTCTGATTTAAAGTAAAGCAGCTGTGGTTAATTAACTGAGTCAGAATCTAAATAAACACCAGTCCTGCTTCAACAGAGGTAACATTAATGAACAGAGAATAACGCTGTCAACATTGTGATGTATAAGTTATTCAGTAGAAGCTGTGGCTGTAAGATGATAACGTCTTGGAGGTTAATGCTGCTGTTATTATGGAAGAAAACACTAAAACAATCATTAGTAGCTGAAGATTCAACATAAAATGTCTTTTTTGTCCAAAGATCATCAGTTTATTATTATAGAGACTAAAGAAACCAGGAAATAATCAGAGAAGAGAAGCTGGAACCAGAGAATTTAGACATTTTCTTCTTTAAAATGACTCTAATCCATTAATCAATTCATGTAATAATTATCAACTAATCAATGAATTGATTGAGGCAGACTGTATTGTTGCTAAAGCTGCTTTAGGACCATAAACACAGATATTTGTTATGAATAAACCATGAAAATTTAAATATTAAACTGGGAATACAGTCAAAATAGGGGCCCTTCAAAATAAAAGCATGCTCAAAATCAATTAATTAACAATCATTGACGACTTTTTTTTACCTTCTTCTCTGGAACTTAAAAACATTTCATGTTGTTTCAGACTCATATCATCACCTGTGACGTGCAGCAGAAGGTGTGAACGAGTTTAGGAGCAGATTATCACCATGTGTCTGTTTCACCCACATCATCATCATCATCATCATCATCATCAGACTGCACCAGAGCTGCTGGATGACTCATGGACCAGATTACATCTGCACCAGACTGGAATAGACACAACTACCTGCTATCTGCTGCTGTTATGTCTGAGCTCCAGCTGCTGCAGCTGCATCACTGGCTTCTACTTAAAAACACAAATATGTTGATATCACATGAACTAAAGGAATCAATCTGGTCATTTACTCTTGTAAAGTGCCCTCTAGGAGCCAAACTGCTTGCAAAACACACGTTAAAGTGCCTTCTAGAAGCTAAAAAGCAGGGTAAAGTGCCCTCTTTGGAGCCCAAACGTGTTAAATTCCCTCTAGGAAGCTAAAAAGCATGTTAAAGTGCCCTCTTTGGAGCCCAAATGTCTGGTAAAGTATCCTCTAGGAGCAAAATAGTGTTTTAAAGTGCCCTCTGGGAGCAACAAAGCATGCTAAAGTGCCCCCTATGAGCCAAAATGCGTAATTAAGGGTTCTCTAGGACCTAAAAACTTTGTTAAAGTGCCCTCTACGAGCCAAAACATGTGTTTAAGTACCCTTTACAAATCAAAATATGTGTTATAGTGACCTCTTGGGAGCTAAAACACATGTTAAAGTGCCCTCAAGAGCTAAAACACATGTTATAGTGCCCTCTTGAGAGCCAAAATGTGTGTTCAAATGCACTTTTAGAGCTAAAACACACGTTAAAGTGACGTAAAAGCTTGATAAAGTACGTCTTGGGAGCTAACAAGCCAAAACATGTGTTAAAGTGCCCTCTAAGAGCTAAAAAACATGTTTTAGTGCCCTCTTGGGAGCTAACACGCCTATTAAAGTGCACTTGTAAAGCTGAAAAGCATGTTAAAGTGCCCTCTATGAGTTAAAACACATGCTAAAGTGCCCTCTATGAGTTAAAACACATGTTAAAGTGCCCTCTATGAGTTAAAACACATGTTAAAGTGCCCTCTATGAGTTAAAACACACGTTAAAGTGTCCTCTATGAGTTAAAACACACGTTAAAGTGCCCTCTATGAGTTAAAACACATGTTAAAGTGCCCTCTATGAGTTAAAACACATGCTAAAGTGCCCTCTATGAGTTAAAACACACGTTAAAGTGCCCTCTATGAGTTAAAACACATGCTAAAGTGTCCTCTATGAGTTAAAACACATGCTAAAGTGCCCTCTATGAGTTAAAACACACGTTAAAGTGCCCTCTATGAGTTAAAACACATGCTAAAGTGTCCTCTAAGAGTTAAAACACATGCTAAAGTGCCCTCTATGAGTTAAAACACATGTTAAAGTGCCCTCTATGAGTTAAAACACACGTTAAAGTGCCCTCTATGAGTTAAAACACATGTTAAAGTGCCCTCTATGAGTTAAAACACATGTTAAAGTGCCCTCTATGAGTTAAAACACATGTTAAAGTGCCCTCTATGAGTTAAAACACATGCTAAAGTGCCCTCTATGAGTTAAAACACACGTTAAAGTGCCCTCTATGAGTTAAAACACATGCTAAAGTGTCCTCTAAGAGTTAAAACACATGCTAAAGTGCCCTCTATGAGTTAAAACACATGTTAAAGTGCCCTCTATGAGTTAAAACACACGTTAAAGTGCCCTCTATGAGTTAAAACACATGTTAAAGTGCCCTCTATGAGTTAAAACACACGTTAAAGTGCCCTCTATGAGTTAAAACACATGTTAAAGTGCCCTCTAAGAGTTAAAACACATGTTAAAGTGCCCTCTATGAGTTAAAACACATGTTAAAGTGCCCTCTATGAGTTAAAACACACGTTAAAGTGCCCTCTATGAGTTAAAACACATGTTAAAGTGCCCTCTAAGAGTTAAAACACATGTTAAAGTGCCCTCTATGAGTTAAAACACACGTTAAAGTGCCCTCTATGAGTTAAAACACATGTTAAAGTGCCCTCTATGAGTTAAAACACACGTTAAAGTGTCCTCTATGAGTTAAAACACACGTTAAAGTGCCCTCTATGAGTTAAAACACACGTTAAAGTGTCCTCTATGAGTTAAAACACATGTTAAAGTGCCCTCTATGAGTTAAAACACACGTTAAAGTGTCCTCTATGAGTTAAAACACACGTTAAAGTGCCCTCTATGAGTTAAAACACATGCTAAAGTGCCCTCTATGAGTTAAAACACATGCTAAAGTGCCCTCTATGAGTTAAAACACACGTTAAAGTGCCCTCTATGAGTTAAAACACATGTTAAAGTGCCCTCTATGAGTTAAAACACACGTTAAAGTGTCCTCTATGAGTTAAAACACACGTTAAAGTGTCCTCTATGAGTTAAAACACATGCTAAAGTGCCCTCTATGAGTTAAAACACATGCTAAAGTGCCCTCTATGAGTTAAAACACACGTTAAAGTGCCCTCTATGAGTTAAAACACACGTTAAAGTGCCCTCTATGAGTTAAAACACATGCTAAAGTGCCCTCTATGAGTTAAAACACATGCTAAAGTGCCCTCTATGAGTTAAAACACACGTTAAAGTGCCCTCTATGAGTTAAAACACACGTTAAAGTGCCCTCTATGAGTTAAAACACACGTTAAAGTGCCCTCTATGAGTTAAAACACACGTTAAAGTGTCCTCTATGAGTTAAAACACATGTTAAAGTGTCCTCTATGAGTTAAAACACATGTTAAAGTGCCCTCTAAGAGTTAAAACACATGTTAAAGTGCCCTCTATGAGTTAAAACACATGTTAAAGTGCCCTCTATGAGTTAAAACACACGTTAAAGTGCCCTCTATGAGTTAAAACACATGTTAAAGTGCCCTCTAAGAGTTAAAACACATGTTAAAGTGCCCTCTATGAGTTAAAACACATGTTAAAGTGTCCTCTATGAGTTAAAACACATGTTAAAGTGCCCTCTAAGAGTTAAAACACATGCTAAAGTGCCCTCTATGAGTTAAAACACATGTTAAAGTGTCGTCTAAGAGTTAAAACACATGTTAAAGTGTCGTCTAAGAGTTAAAACACATGTTAAAGTGCCCTCTAAGAGTTAAAACACATGTTAAAGTGCCCTCTATGAGTTAAAACACATGTTAAAGTGCCCTTTAGCAGCGCAGCATTAGTATCGGCTCATTCACACACCAAGGTTTTGTCGCTGGATGCTGACGTCACTCATAGAAATCCATAAAAATCCCCCAAACTCAACAAGTCAAACACAGCTGCTCCACTCCCTGAGTCTCTCTGGGTCTGTCTGAGACAACGGGGGCGTTTTGTGATGTCACAGCCGGCGTGGTGTCACCCCCTGACAATCCGGCCCAGTGTCCTGGTGGAACACAGCGTCCCCTCTGTTCCTGCAGGACACCCGACCCCTCACAACCACCGTCAACACCCCAGTGTCTGAGCAGCCAGACGCAACCAGTGGGCCGAGAGTGTGTGACTCACACACACACACACACGTATGCACACACACACACACATGTGCTACGCGCCCACAAGCCGCTGTAACACACACACACACACACACACCCAGAGCCGGAGAAGAGCTGTAATGCCATGAAATGCAGGCCCTTCCTCTGCAACCTGTGATTATGGGGGCAGTTCTACCATGAAGCTGCTGAAAATAGACACAGGCTGAGCCTTAAAGACAAATCACTGCAGCTCACACAGGAAACACGGCAGCAGCCGACTTAACTGAATTCAAATGAATTAACACTCACACACAATGAGAAGAAGTTAATATATAATAGGAGTAGTTCGTCAGCCAGTCTCTGACAGACGACTTCTCACCATCGTTGCTGCTCCAGGATCAGACAGCAGCTACCTGCTCCTCCTGCTCCTCCTGCTCCTCCTGCTGCTCCTGCTGCTCCTGCTCCTCCTGCTGCTCCTGCTCCTCCTGCTGCAGGTTGCTGAGATTATTCCATGTGGACCAGTGTCCTGTCCTCATTGTTGTTTATATGTCTGGATTCATTCACTCACTGAGTTCCTCTGCTATTTCCCTCCTGCTCCTCCTGCTCCTCCTCCTGCTCCTCCTCCTCCTCCCATCACGGTGCAGAGTTACACCTCCTGACCTCTCACTTCCTACTGATCCTTTAATCATTTACTTTCTCTGTGTTTTTAGGTAAAGAACACCTGTGATTCCTATTAGTGAAGGAATAAACTCAGTGTTGGATCAAAGTTCACTTCCTACTTTTCATTGATGGAAACATCAGATGAGCAGAGGAGAAATAAATGCATTTATATATATATATATATATATATATATATATATATATATATATATATATATATGGTGGAGTGCCATAAATAAAAATAAATATATTACTTTATTTTATTTAGTGTATTTATTTCATATTATTTGTGTTATTTTCCCTTTGTACATAACTTTATTTAATTTAATTTTTAAAACATTTTCCATATTGAGGTGAAATTAATGGGTGGAATAAATAAAAATACATAATAAATACATGTAAATAATAATAATAAATTAAATAAATGGAGAAATAATACATTTTTATGTTTTATGAATTAAATAAATGGTAAATTCTATTTTACTTTATTTAATTTAGTGTATTTATTTCATATTATTTGTGTGTTATTTTCCCTTTGTACATAACTTTATTTAATTACATTTTTTTTTTTTATTTTCCATATTGATTCTATCAAATATTGAGGTGAAATGAATGGGTTACATTAATAAAATATACAATTAAAAATAATAATAAATAAAAATAATAAACATTAAATAAATAATACATGAATACATTTATTTTATTAATTAAATAGATGGAAATTATTTTTATTAATTATGTAATAAAAATACATAGTAAATATGTGTAAATAATAAATAATAATAAATTAATCAAAATTAAATAAATGGGGAAATAATACATAAATACATTTATTTTATCAATTAAATAAATGGAACATTTTATTTTTCAATTTTTTTATTTTTCTATTTTTTTAATATAATTTTTATTATGAGTTTTATTCCATTTCTTTCAAAAAAAATAATAAATTACTTTATATATTTAATGTATTTATTTCATATTATTTGTCTATTATTTTATCTTTGTACATGACTTTATTTAATTTAAACATTTTATTTTCCACATTGATTATATCCAATATATTAAGCTGAAAATTAATGGGTGAAATAAATATATTAATAAATACATTAAAAAAAAATAATTATGAATCGAAATTAAATAAATGGGGAAATAATATATAATAATATGACTATAATAATAATAATAATAATAATAATAATTAGCCTTTTTAGATCAAATTTGAACATGTTATCTCATGTTTTTTGACTTTTTAGGTCACATATGGACATTTTACCTCATGTTTCTGACTTTTTATGTCATGGTTTTTGACTTTCTGGGTCACATTTTTACTTTTTACCTCATGTTTCTTACTTTTTAACTCATATTTTAGGTTTTATAGTTGAGATTTTGACATTTTATCTCATGTTTTTGACTTTTTATCTTAAATTTCTACATTTAATCTCATATTTATGACTATTTCGATCCCATTTGCACCTTTTATTATGGATAAAACTCATTGCTGCAGCTGTATCGGGGCTCTAACAGGGTAAATTTGGGGTCTGGGGTCTAGTTTTTGTGACTTTCAGGCTCCTTGATGTTAAACAGAACCACAGGTCAAACATGAAATAAGACGTGGCCGAGGAGAAGAAGATGGAAAAGTTCTTGTGTGTTTCTGGCTTCCTGCTCTGATTCCTCAGAAACCAAAATACAAATAAAGGTTTGGAACAGCTTCGTCCGATCATATGAATAAATGTTGAAGGACGGAGACGTCCAGCTCCACAGGAAGTGAGTGAACACATGTGAACCATCCTTAAACCGTCCCAGAGGAAGGAGTTGGCTCAGAAACAGTGATGAGAGTGGGAGGAAGAGCCCGACTATTGATCTGAGAGGCTGTTCCCAGGGTCCAGGCCAGAGGGGAGAAGGAGGAAATGAAGGAAAAACCATGAGTCACCGAGGAAAATAAAAACAACAAATACAGCAGCGAAGTTACCAGATGGAGCTGAAACACTCATGATGTGAAGCTGCAGCTGGAGCATTAAAAGCTGCTTTAAAGGCTTTAAATCTGTGTTTAAATCCGTGTTTAAATCAGTGTTTTAATGCAGATTAATCAATAAATTCACCCATTTAAACCTGAAACGTCTGCAAAAAAACACAACTATAAGAAACTGAGGATTTACTGAAAAAATTCAAGAAGTTGTCAATGAAAATATTAATATCTGAGCCTTTAAAACACATAAAAATGAAATAAATAGTATTTATAAGGTGTTATTACAACAAGCTGCTGTAGCAATAAAATAAGACATGTTTATAGAATATCTCAAAATGTTTTATATGATTCATTCATATAATCAATCTAATAATATACCTGTTTATCTACCTATAAAATAATTATTATTATTTATTTAGTTTGATTGATTCATTTATTAAGTGACTGATCTTTGCTGCTCTGCGTTTTATTTTGAAAGGATGTTAATAATATTAATATAAAGATAAATAATGATTATTAACCAGGCTGCATTTATTAAATATTCTGTTTTCTTTAGAGTTTAAATATATTTAGAGGTAAATTAGACAGAATTCAGCTTTTTACTAAATAATATTAGTTTTTTATTTAGCTGTAATTTCATGAACTTTCCCTTTAAACGCTGCAACGCCTCAGTTATGAAGAGTAGATGACACACGTCTGAGTGTGTGTGTGTGTGTGTGTGTGTGTGTGTGTGTGTGTGTGTGTGTGTGTGTGTGTGTGTGTTATTCTGCTGAGTCCTGTCTGTTCATCTCTGTGAAGATGTTATCAGGAGGTGAAGTGATGAAACGTCTCAGACACTGAACCAGGTTAAATCAGGTTAAATCAGGTTCAATCAGGTTAAATCAGGTTAAATCAGGTTAAATCAGGTTAAATCAGGTTAAATCACTTTTCTTCTCTGAATTCATTGATGACAGACAGGTAACTATTGGTAACTACAGATGTCTGGTGGCTTAAATGGGTTAAAGTAGATCATCAAACATAAAATCCCCCCAAATATTTAAAAGGAAATCATCAATAATCAGTGGCGTGTATTAAAGTGCCCTCTTAGGAGTGCACTTTGAGCCGAAAGCAAGTGAAAGTTCCCTCTCGCAGCTAAAAATAGTATTAAAGTGCCCCCTTGAGAGTTAAAACATGTAATAAAGTGGCCTCTAGGAGCTGAACAGATTGTTCTGTTCTGTGAGTCCTTTTGGGAGTCAACGCATGTTTACTCTACAAGCCCACACACTTTTATGAGCCAAAGAATGTGTTAAAGTGCCCTCTAGGAGCTAAAAAGTGCACTAAAGTGCCCTCCTGGAAGCTAAAACATGTGGTAAATGACCTCTAGGAACTAAAAATAGTATTAAAGTGCCCTCTAGGAGCTAAGCGTGTTAAAGTGCCCTCTAGGAGCTAAACGTGTTAAAGTGCCCTCTAGGAGCTAAACGTGTTAAAGTGCCCTCTAGGAGCTAAGCGTGTTAAAGTGCCCTCTAGGAGCTAAACATGTTAAAGTGCCCTCTAGGAGCTCAACGTGTTAAAGTGCCCTCTAGGAGCTAAACATGTTAAAGTGCCCTCTAGGAGCTCAACGTGTTAAAGTGCCCTCTAGGAGCTAAACGTGTTAAAGTGCCCTCTAGGAGCTAAGCGTGTTAAAGTGCCCTCTAGGAGCTAAGCGTGTTAAAGTGCCCTCTAGGAGCTAAGTGTGTTAAAGTGCCCTCTAGGAGCTAAACGTGTTAAAGTGCCCTCTAGGAGCTAAACGTGTTAAAGTGCCCTCTAGGAGCTAAACATGTTAAAGTGCCCTCTAGGAGCTAAACGTGTTAAAGTGCCCTCTAGGAGCTAAACGTGTTAAAGTGCCCTCTAGGAGCTAAACGTGTTAAAGTGCCCTCTAGGAGCTAAACGTGTTAAAGTGCCCTCTAGGAGCTAAGCGTGTTAAAGTGCCCTCTAGGAGCTAAGCGTGTTAAAGTGCCCTCTAGGAGCTAAGTGTGTTAAAGTGCCCTCTAGGAGCTAAAAGCGTGTTAAAGTGCCCTCTAGGAGCTAAACGTGTTAAAGTGCCCTCTAGGAGCTAAACGTGTTAAACTGCCCTCTAGGAGCTAAACGTGATAAAGTGCCCTCTAGGAGCTAAACGTGTTAAAGTGCCCTCTAGGAGCTAAACATGTTAAAGTGCCCTCTAGGAGCTAACCGTGTTAAACTGCCCTCTAGGAGCTAAGCGTGTTAAAGTGCCCTCTAGGAGCTAAAAGCGTGTTAAAGTGCCCTCTAGGAGCTAAACGTGTTAAAGTGCCCTCTAGGAGCTAAGCGTGTTAAAGTGCCCTCTAGGAGCTAAACATGTTAAAGTGCCCTCTAGGAGCTAAACATGTTAAAGTGCCCTCTAGGAGCTAAGCGTGTTAAAGTGCCCTCTAGGAGCTAAACGTGTTAAAGTGCCCTCTAGGAGCTAAACGTGTTAAAGTGCCCTCTAGGAGCTAAACGTGTTAAAGTGCCCTCTAGGAGCTAAACGTGTTAAAGTGCCCTCTAGGAGCTAAGCGTGTTAAAGTGCCCTCTAGGAGCTAAGCGTGTTAAAGTGCCCTCTAGGAGCTAAACGTGTTAAAGCGCCCTCTAGGAGCTAAACATGTTAAAGCGCCCTCTAGGAGCTAAACATGTTAAAGTGCCCTCTAGGAGCTAAACATGTTAAAGTGCCCTCTAGGAGCTAAGCGTGTTAAAGTGCCCTCTAGGAGCTCAACATGTTAAAGTGCCCTCTAGGAGCTAAACATGTTAAAGTGCCCTCTAGGAGCTAAACATGTTAAAGTGCCCTCTAGGAGCTAAGCATGTTAAAGTGCCCTCTAGGAGCTAAACGTGTTAAAGTGCCCTCTAGGAGCTGAAAAGAGTGTTAAAGTGCCCTCTAGGAGCTGAAAAGAGTGTTAAAGTGCCCTCTAGGAGCTAAACATGTTAAAGTGCCCTCTAGGAGCTAAGCGTGTTAAAGTGCCCTCTAGGAGCTAAGCGTGTTAAAGTGCCCTCTAGGAGCTAAGCGTGTTAAAGTGCCCTCTAGGAGCTAAGCGTGTTAAAGTGAAGCCAACACATGCATTTAAATGTCCTCTATGAACCACAACACACGTCAGAGTTCCCTTTAAAGCCAGACTGATCTATAATCAGTGAATCTGTGAGTTTAGGTAACAGAGTTTGTTGTGAGCTGCTCAGAATGTTTCAACAACCAGAGGCTGAAGGATGAAAGACCTGCTTCACATGTGGGTTCTTCATGTGATCAACAGTCATCTGCAGCACAGACCCAGGACCTGGTCTCATACATCACCAGGGCTGGTGCCTTCACATGATCCACATCACATTCTGGTGAAGCAGGAACCCACACAAACAGGAAGCTGCACACAACTTTCTCTGGAGTCTCCACCGAACATGTGTTGCTGCAACATCTGCCCACGTCTCTCAGAAAACAACCTCAGAATTCATGTTTAATGATCAATGCTCTGATTACAGGTGTTTCCATGAGTTTCTTTTCTTTTTTTAATTCGTTTAAAGAGTTTACTCAGTCACACGTGCACCTCCAGGGGGGAAATACTTCATCAGCTTGTAATTCCACTAAAGTCCATTACACACACACACACACACACACACACACACACACACACACACACACACACACACACACACACACACAGCCGGCTGATCTCGTTCTCTCTCTTTGTTGCTTCTTTAACTTCTCCATAAATCACCAGTAAAGTCCCATAAAGAAGCTGATGATGATAATGAAGCAGTGAAGCAGCAGATCTGTTGGTGGCAGCTGATAAATAACTGGGTCATATCAGGCTGTAACGTGAGCAGCAACAAAACAGAAGCTGCTTCATGTCCGTCGCTGCCTCAACGCAGCAAAACAAACTCATATCTGTCGTTACCTGATCTGGACGGGAACATCATCGGTCCACAGAGAATAAAAGCAGAGGAATTCTCCCAGAAACGTCAGATCCAGCTTCAGATCCTGCAGCACAGAAACATGTTGTCACTTCTGCTCAGATGGTTTCAACATGAAAAACCTGCAGTGCATCTTCTCCTGCTGGATCCTCCCATATTTCCACTGATCCCCTTCAGCCTCACATTTATATGAACCCTCTGATACTGTGTTATTACCAATGGAAATAAGTATAACAACTTCATCCTACTCCTTTTTAAACAGGTTAATTAATGATAAATTCATGTATTTACCTTTTCCCCCTTGTTTAAAAGTGTCTCTTTATCTTTGTTGATGTTTTATTTGTTCACAACAAATTTAAAACTAAATTAATTCATATTTCACAGGAGAAAAGTGAATTTTCAAAGTTGGAAACTTTCCATGGGAATTAACAGGAATAAATCCTAAATTTACTAAATTGAAGGTTTTATTTAAAAATATTTGGGGAAATAAATCGTAACAACCAGATTTAAAGGGATAGTCCAACATTTTTGAAAATTATCTGATCATCTAAATAAGGTGCAAAAGTTTTATATTTCCAAACTTCTCATAAAAAGTTTGTGGAAATTTACCAGTTTTAACCATTTTGCAACGTCAGCTGCAACATTAAATAAATAACCACTATTTAGATATTTAATGTAGATTTGAGCTGTTTGTGTGATTATTTAATTGGCTCCTTTATAATAAACATCACTATATATTCTTTATGTTCTTTAGCAAGCTTTTTGCCTCCTAGAGGGCACTTTAACAAGCTTCTCAGCTCCTAGAGGCCAGTTTATTACATGTTTTAGCTCCTAGAGGGCACTTTAACATGGATTTTAGTTCATAGAGGGCATTTACCACATGTTTTAGCTGCCAGGGGGCACTTTAACAAGCTTTTTACTTGCCAAGAGGGCACTTTAACATGGATTTTAGCTCCTAGAGGGCACTTTAACACATGTTTTGGCCCATAAAAGGCAATTTATTGTGTGTTTTGGTTTATAGAGGGCACTTTAATATGTGTTTGACTCCCAGGAGGACACTTTAACATCTTTAACATCATCTTTTCAGCTCCTAGAGGCCACTTTATTACATGTTTTAGCTCCTAAAGGGCACTTTAACACTTATTTTAATTGCCATGAGGGCACTTTAACACACTTTTACAGCTCCAAAGAGGATTCTAATGATCATCAGTGTGATTCCTATGATTTTATGGACAAATAATTGATCTTTGAACTGATAATTGTATTAATCATTGTTGCATTGGCTTATTTCAAGTTGTGTGTCCTGATTTGGGTCAGTTTGATCATTTTAAATTTTAAATAAAGTATTTTTATCTGTAGTAAAACACATTTTTGGATTTTTTCCACAATATTCTAACTCTATTTTCTCTATAACATCAACATCAATAGATTCTGACTCTTCTGTCGTCACTGAACATGTTGGACATTTATTTTATTCCAGGTTTAACCTTTGTGTTTGTAGAGATATTTAACTTTTATTATCATTTACAGCAGGAAACTGATAAATAAACCTGGATTTAAGTGGTTAAACCTCTTAAATATTTAGATTTTACAGTAAATTAAGAGACTACAAACACAAACTGTGTTGTTGAGTTTGGAACATCCTCCTCCTCTCACTGAGCTGATGTTAAAACACCTTATTTGTTCCATTGACTGCTTCATGAAGCTGTAATTAACAAAACGTGGACACGGTGTCTTTTTGGGTGAGATCACTCTCATCATTAAACTAGTTTGTCTGTTCTCAGGAAGAAAGAAGCAGCGATTCTCTGCTGGAACTCAACAAATCACAGGTAAAAGGAAGAAAAACTACAAACTCAAAGCAGAAAAACGAGAGTTTCCCTTTGTCACTGACAGCTGGTGAGTTTAAAAACCCATTCTGGAAATTATAGTCATCACAGCCAATGGACATTCTGCTTCTTTCCTGTTTTTTTTGGTTTTTTCTCCCTCCCAGGCTGGAATTTTTGAGCCTGGCCGCTGGTGTTGGACACGTCGTCAGGGTCGGAGTAATTGGTTCAGCCTGTCCTGGGCTCTGTTCAAACTCGGTGCGTCATGCCGCTTTTTTTGTGCCACTAATAAAACAGTCAAAGCAGACAGAAATATCTGCAGCTTTACTCCTGCTGAAAGGTTAGGGCCGATTCTATCTGCTTCCCCCTGGACACAAAAAAACAAGCAGACTGCAGAAAACGACTGTGTCCAATATATCCTGCATCAGAAAAATGAGTTTTCAAACTATAAAGTCATCAGTTTACACTAATGGATGGCTTTGATGTTATTAGGAATGACTAAGTGCTTTGATTTACTGAAGAAAGGCTTTCATCATCTTTAAAAAGGAAGATATGATCAATAGTTTATGGGATTATGATCTGGAACTGAGTTGAATATCTGTTGGAAAAATGTGTTCAGTGAGATGTTTTCCATTATTAATAAATAGGAAACACACATGGGGATAAAGGGGGAGAGATGTTTTTCTTTTTATCTTGAGGAATGACAGTAATTTATACCAAACTCTCACATGTGAAAGCAGCGACCCCTGGTGGTAGAGTCAGGGAAGTGCACCCACACCATCAGAATAATTATATTTTCTGATCTATAATTAATATAAAATTAAGAAAAATGTGCATTAGAATTAAAACTCTTGGATGTTTGTAATCTGATCATTACACATGCAGCTTTCGTCAGCATTTCCATCACTTTTGGATAGAATTCAAACTGTGGCGTTTCCCCTTTCTAAAACACCACATGTGGCCTGTTTTAATCAGATGTCAGTGATCTTAGTGGTGAACAGGCTGCAGGTGTTTGCTGCTTCACATTTAACAAGGAAACACCTGGAGCTTCCAGCTGAAAGAACCGTTGATGTTATGCAGGTCATCGCCTCACAATCTATTCAGGGGGTTTTAAACTGAAGAAAACTGCCTCAACGTGTGCATCAGTATATGGTTTTCAGTGTTTTGGGTGTAATACTTTTACAATAAACAGCTGTGGGGAAACCATATGATGGTTGGAGTGAGTAGCTTTAAGCACTTTTAACATTAAATTATTTTACTTACATCCATGAAATGACATGTTTTAAACAGTCACTTCATTAATATGTTTATATGTTGTATGTTAAGGTTTATAAATAAAGACATTAGCTTTATAAATAAAGATTAAATCAACATAAGCAAAAAGGGGTTGACAATTCCTACACAATTAAACGCAGTTTCATCTAAAACCTGCATGTGGGATTTAGTGATTAATTAAAGTGAACAGCAACTTTAAGGTAATGGCAGAAGCAGCACAGTCATGCTGGAAAAACGTGGTGGATCCACTAGTGCTGTTAGCTTCCTGAGTCTCAGAGCCAGCGATTTAACATTGTAAACGTGCGCTTTAAATACGTCCCCATTTCTTCTTACGTATCCTAACCAGTTAAAAACTGCACTTACCTTAAAGTTACGGTTATTAACCGACGCACCGGTGTGTTCCTTCTCCAATATTGCGCATTTTCCCCTCAATAAAACGGGTATTTTCAGCTCGCGTGTGCGCCAATTCCCCCTCAAACCCTGCTTCGGCTGTGGGATTTTGTTTCCGCTGCTCCACAGCGCCCCCACCTTCCGTCCATTATACTGCAGGTGAAACACGGTATTACACACATGAAGCAGGGTTTATTTTGGGAAATTGATGCACAAGCGAATACGCAATATTAAAGAAAGCGATCACCTCAGTGGCTTAAAGAAAAGAATATTGGGAAAGGTTTATGAAAAAGGTGCAATTCTAACGTGGCAGCAAACATTGAGACTTATATTGAGATATTGGAGACTTACACAGACTATAGTGCTGCATAACTGACCCATGAACCAGCCGTTAAAGGGAGGTTTAACGGTTATACGACTATATTAACTATATAACGGCTATATTTAGTCTTAACGTTAATACGGGGCGACTACAACGAATGGGAATGACCACTTTTTACAAAATAAACCGTTTATTAAATAGAAACATGCGAAAAAAATGGAACAAGACAGCGATAAACAGAAAAAGTTGCTCTTTCAGCGGGAGTGGGTGGCCCTTAAAAGGGCCTTTGGGTGAATTTATCAGCCGGGGAGCAGCTAGTACTCCTGGGACTGAGAGGAGGCCTTCTTCCCCGCCTTGCCGGAGCTCGGTGTGGACTGGCCGGTCTTCTTGGGCAGCAGCACGGCCTGGATGTTGGGCAGCACGCCGCCCTGGGCGATGGTCACGCCGCCCAGCAGCTTGTTGAGCTCCTCGTCGTTGCGGACGGCCAGTTGCAGGTGGCGGGGGATGATGCGGGTCTTCTTGTTGTCGCGGGCGGCGTTCCCGGCCAGCTCCAGGATCTCAGCGGTCAGGTACTCCAGCACGGCCGCCAGGTACACGGGGGCGCCGGCGCCCACCCGCTCCGCGTAGTTCCCTTTGCGGAGGAGACGGTGCACGCGGCCGACGGGGAACTGCAGTCCGGCGCGGGAGCTGCGGGTCTTCGCCTTGGCTCGGGCCTTGGCTCCGGTTTTACCTCTTCCAGACATTCTTCGGTTAATCTGCGGTAATCGATCGCGCGATCAAACGGTTCGACAGCGAAAGTGATCAGGGAGTAAAGCAGCAGCACGACCTGGATATAAACGCCACGCGTTGTCCCGCCTTGCAACGCGATTGGCTGTTGAGTGAAAATGTCGGAATGTGATTGGCTGTGAAAGGTCAAAGGGAAGAGGCCGTGAGTCGCTATTGGTGGAGACGTCACCGAAAGGGGCGTACATAACCGACCAATCCGGTGCCTTCCCTCCAGCTTCAAGTTTTTGGCGCTTACGTTTTTTCCCCTATTTCTAACTTTATTGAGTTAATTCAATTCATTCATATATTATTTTATTTACAAACTCAAATATTTACTGTATAAACTGGAAAAATCTCCAGGATTTAAGATCTTCAGGATATATAGAGAGAAAAGTCACCATGTTCATGTTGCTCATACAGGTGATTAAAATAAATTAAAATAAAACTAAAAGCTCGGTACCAGATAGTTTAACTCTCTTAAAAAGGTTAAAAAAAAACAAAACAAAAACATGATATCCACTAGTTTTATATTATTACATAAATGCAGTTTTATTTTTATTCAGTACTAACTCATATTTTAGTGAAATAGTAGTGTATACATATGTGTAATGTTGTAAAATAAAAAAAAAAAAACCTGTATCTTTACAAATATCTGTATACTTTAATACCTGATTCTTGTTACTATGGACTATTCTGTCTTTGTATATCCTATAAAACATGTTCTCTTTGTTTGTCCAATGACAATAAACAAGTTTGTGGTGTTTTTTATCCCCGAATCCATTTTGTGGCATTGAAAGAATGAATTAAAACTCTTAAAGTCACTGAAACCTGTTGAGTCGAATGGAGGAAGACCAGTATTACTGAGGCAGAAAAACAACAGGGAAGAGAAGAATAAAGGTAAGAATACTGATCTGAAGCAGGAAGAGAAGGGGGAGGAATAAGAGGACAGACAGAATGTTGATTGTTGTGATGTAGTTTGGGGGGAATGAAGAAAGTTGATCCACCGAAACTAACAAAAACCATTAGAAGACCAGCGGGGGAGGTGAACTATGCATTATAGACGAGTTCTAGGAGACACCATTCTGTTTATTGGCTGCTATAAAGTGGAGAAAACAACAGAAATGAGCAGTCCTGGAAAATACAAATAGTTATAGTTGGTCAACGTGGGAGAGGAAAGAGTCCGAGGATGATAGAATAAAGAAGTTATAAATGTCAGGAGAATAAAGAGAAAAAAGAAAGTCAACATGTAATGATTTGAAGTTTGAAGAGAAGAAATATAGAGCGAGGGAGTTGATGAATCCAGAGATTCAGGAATTAGAAGATGTGTAAAACAGAGGAGATGAGCCACGTGTAGACAACATGAAGGAACTGAAGCCAAAGTTGTGAAACTGTGGTGGGAAACAGAGAGAAACCTCCTGGGTTAATAATATTCCTGGAATAATAAAACAACATATTTTATGTGTATATTCACTCCAAAACTCACAGGATTCAGGTGATAAAAGCATGAAATGTTTCAAATGGAGGAAATAAAGCTGCACTGGAATCTGTTAGATCATTAAAAATACATGAAATAAAAGATTAATAATAATAATAAGGTTTAGAGGGAGAAGAGCAGAGAGACCAGGTATTAAAGCTGCAACTAAGACTTTTCTTATAGTTGATTAATCTGTTGAAACTTAAAACAGTTGTTAGCTGCAGCTCCATCTACAACCCAAAGATCACAGATAAAATAATAATACACAATAAAACTTTGGAATCAGTGAAGACAAGAATTTATTTCCTTATATTTAGTACATTCATTATATTATTGGGCTGCAATAAATTCTATTTCAAGTAATTTAATCTAAAAATAAGACTATTTGACTGTTACTTATTTCTAGATTTTAAAAGTCTTATTTCATGATTTCTTAACAAGTGTAATTGTCTTTTTACATGAACAGATAATTTCACTAGTTTTAACTACATTTATCCTCAAATTTAGTGTTTACATCTTATTTTCAGCCGTTTTAACGTGTTTGAGACATTTTTAATGTGTAAATTCTCTGGTTCCAGCTTCTCTTCTCTGATTATTTCCTGGTTTCTTTAGTCTCTATAATAATAAACTGATGATCTTTGGACAAAAAAGACATTTTAGGTTGAATCTTCAGCTTTGATGAAACATTGATCCACATTTTACAGCATTTAATGAACCAAACAACGAATCGATTAATCATTTCAATAATTAATCATCAGTACAGACAAACCCAGGCCAGAGTGAAGAGAACAACAGGCAATAGAAATGGAGATTGGAGGAAGTATTGTGATTCTAATCACTAACCACTCAACTACTTCTATAGGATGAAGAGGTGTGGTGTTAACGAGCTGCGTTAACGAGGGAGTCAAATCATTTCAATGTGAGGAGGAATGAAGACGCAGAGAAAAACTACGGCACTAATCTCCTGTCTGATAATAACTGAGCTGCTGCTGCTGCTGTAGGTGGAAAAGAGAGAAATGTGAGACAAAGAGTTCATAAAATACAAGAACGGATCCAACAAGTGGAAGAAAATAGGTTTAAATGTTCAGGTTAAAAGACTTATTAAGAAAAAAGTTTAATGAAGAATGTCAGCTGAAGATGTGTGGAAGTAATAATAAATATTCCATTTGTCATTTATTTGAAAAAAAAAATATATTTCTTGAATCAAAAATTGACATAAAAGTAAAAGTAATAAATTGTTAGTGACAAATAAACAGATTTATCCAGATAAACATCAACAAAACAATGTGTTTCAAACTAAATAAAGAACTGATTGACCTGTCACCTCCTTACATTATTATACACAATAAAATAAATAATATAAAGTCAAAATTAAAAAGATTTATAGAAGATAAATTAAGTAAAAACAGAAACATTATATTCGCCTCATACAGACATTTTATCAAAGAAATACACATAAAAAGTCTGTACTTTTTATATTTGACACAAATTATTTTCTTCCATTTGTTATTAATGTGTATAAAGTTGGTACTATTTCACAGACTGGTATCTGATATACATATATACATATATACATGTATATGTATATGCTTCCATCCAGCCACAGTTATATTATATTATATTATATTTATATTCATCCTTAGTCCAACAGTAAAATGACCTAACATGACCTTTGTGTCCTGGTGGAGGTCATGGTGATGCTGCTGAAAACACTTCAGATGAAGAAAAGCCAGGAAACATTAGACCTGCTGGCTGAATTTCATGAGTAGCAGGAAATTAAATCCAGATAAAGTGCAGGTTTGTGCAGAAACACACAGAGAGATGCTGCTGTTACAGATCCAGACACAAGGGGGAGACAGAAGCAGGATCAGTGGGTTTTAATGTGTGGAAGAGCAGAGGAAATCAAATCTGTAGTGACTCAACATGATGCAGGAACTTCTGAATGCAGGCAAAGACTTGATGAATGAAAAGATGCAGCAAATACAGCAGTAAACAGGGAGTAAGAGGGGTAAATATGGTGATTCCTGTGGAATCCTGGACAAGAGAAACAGAAGGAAACAGGTGAAATAACAATAGAATATCTGAAGAGTGAGAGGAGAATGTTATTAGCTAATTACAAATAGAACAAAAAAACATCAGGACAATGTGACAGGAGCTAAAATGTCCATTTCATTACTTATTATTTATTTGTGAATTTAAAAAAAAAATGTATTTCTTTATATATTCATCCACCCATTTATTTTCTCTGGAAAACACAATTTTGAAATTAAATTAATTCATGTGTAAAGTAAAAATAGTAAAGTTTAAAAATAATACACAAATAATAAGGAATAATGTGTCAATATTATTATTAAATCGGTATCCAAACATGTTATGGGTTTATAAATTCTGTTTATGCCGTACGCGAGTCAGTGAACGCATCTCTACAGTTTCCAGGCAGCTCTGAAAACTAAGATGCGTTCAGGGACTCGCATAAAAGTCCGCGAGTCCATGAACACATCTCCACAGTAGAGATGCGTTCACTGACTCATCTCCACCAGTTTTTAGGCAGCTCGGAAGTTGAACCGACGTCGGTAACGGAGTTTTTTTTTTTTTGGAAAGTTTTAATTGAATAAAAAAAATAAAAACACGCTCAAAATGACGCAGATATGTTTTCAGACTAAACTATAGAACAGCGACTCACCGTTAAACGACGGCTTTTCTCCTTTTTTCATTACGGCGCCTTAGTTAGCTTAGCTACGTTAGCTAGCTTACAAACCTTCAACATCCCATAATATGCTCGCGCTCTCAGAAAATTGAGCGGGACCTGCGCCGTTACTAGGCAACGAAGCAGGTTGCCTAGCAGCGCTGCATATATAAGAGGCTCCTTAACTGAATATTAATATGTCGCGTATTTTTATTTTTTATTTATTTTTTACTTGTTTTCAGCATTTACAGTTGAGTCATTTGTAGTGGGAACTATCAATTAAAACAACTGTTAAAAAAAAAATATTCCTAGGCTGGATTCCAGGTATTTATTCAGTTCATATTTATTTATTTATTTTTAAATAAAAATATAAAAAATATGAACTGAATAAAGACCTGAAATCCAGCCTAAAAAAAGTTGTGGAAGCCCAGAAAATGAATTAGAGGGTCAGCAGAGATTAATCTGATGTAATTAAACAAAGATAAAACTAATCTAATATTAAGGAATCTGACGTCCAGCATGAATCAGCTCATTCATCTCAGTTTCCAGAACAGAAGTGTTTTATAATCATTATGAAATAATTGTCTGAAAGGAGCTTTATTTGAGTTTGGATCATGTTTAAATGCTGCAGTAAAGAAACCTGGTGCAGCATATTATTATTACATTAATGCTGTAAACTTTATTTGTAGTTTATCAGCCTGGTTTGTAGAAGTTTATCTCTGAAAACAGACGATAGAGGAAATGACACTAATGAGCAGATATGAAAACATCCATTTGTGTATTTTTTATACAAAATTAGAGAAAAATTAGAAAAATTCAGATCCAGATCGAGGCTTCAAAAATAATTTATTTGCAATAAATTAAACATTTCTTTTTAAATAGAACAACAGAAATCGTACATATCTCAAATTGTGCAGCTGCTTTCTGTTTCACATTCCAGCCGTAAACATAGAATCTGCCTTCAGACACGAGTGGCTTTGATTATTCTTCAGCGTTCTGAGCTAAAGCGTGAACATTTATCATTTACATCCTGATTTCACCTTTTTGCTGTTGAAGCTTGGCTTCAGTACAACACCAAAAGGATGATGTGTAAATTAAATAGAAGATATTTTACATCCAGCCCAAAGTTTGTCCACACATCACTGAATAAACGGAATAAATATTCATCCTGGTGCATTTTCTTAAAACGTCAAACTTCAGTTTTATACCAAAATAAGCAGCAGCAGCAGCTTCGTTGTATTTTCACTGATGTGAAACTTGAGGTTTACAACTTTAAAAATCCTTAAATGTTAATTCATGATTTATCTCTTGAGTCGAGTAAAGATTTTTGCCTGCAAGCGATGAGGGTTTTAATATGAAAGATGCATCGTTGCTGTAGTCATGAGGCTTATTGCAATTATTTAATGTCCATACAAGTATCAGCTGGAGTATTAATAATGTGTTTAAATGCACTTTTATATGATTTAATGTTAAAGTCTGAGTCTTTAACTGAAAAGAAGAATTTAAGTTTCAGAGGCAAACTGAGCTGATATTTCAGAGAAAGTACCTTTATAAAATGAAAACTTCAATAAATATGATTTTTTCTGCTTCTCGTCATAAGATACAACATTAAACAACATTCTAAACCATGTAGAAGTAATTATGAATGGACAACTTACAACTAGATTAAGACTTTTTGTAATCGTACTTAAACTATGTGTTTAAAATGAAAACAGCGATTTCTCTATTTTACAATGGAACTATGACGACTTATTTTATTTAAGTTAAATAAATAGCACTTCATGAGTTTCATGAGAATCACGTAAATAAATAACCTTTATACAACCCAGGGATTTTACATGTTAAAGAACAGAAAAGTCCAAAGTGCGACCGATAGCGTCATACCGGAATTTATTTTATTAAAGGTACAGTGTGTAGATTCTGGCACCATCTAGTGGTGAGTCTGTAGATTACAACAAACAGATTAATACAATTTATTTAACTCTAAATGTAGTTTTTAAGTTGTTTTTTTCCCCATTTTTTGCAGAATTATTATTTTTGAGCAGAAAAGATATTTCTACTTAAATAGATTAGGATAGAATTACTTTGACTTCTTATTTTTAGCCGTAAAATGATTTAGATTCAGTCATTGTAATAGTTTAACTCCTAAATATTTAAGTCCTTCAAGATTCAATTTGACTTGTCTGCACATGAGCAGAAGATGGAAAATAAATTGTTCATCTGTTTTTTCTAATTACTTTCAAATGAATTAAATGAGTTTATTTTAAGGAATGACATTTTAGAATTAAATTATTAAAACATTTAAATCTATTAAATAAACCAGATAAAACACGTAACATTAGAAGGGTTGGGATAATTTTTTCAGAGTAGAATATGTAGAATTCTTATTTTGATTGAATTACACACTAATTAAATATTTTATACTGGTTCCACTCGATGCAGCTAAAATGCTCCACACTGGACCTTTAAATGTTTTCAGAGTATTTCCACCATCGGTCGCCTGTTAGAGTTTAATTCACACAGCGTTTCTCTGCACATAAAAGAACTAAGCTCCATGATAAGTTTTCAGCTTTGATAAATGCGACAGAGTGAGACCTCTGTCCTGAAGGTGCATTCGTTTTCTCTCTGGAGGAAGAAGCTTTTCCAGAAGTTTCCTCCCGTCAGAGACACCAGGTGAGAACCCACCTGGGGTTTTCAGCCTGTTAAAAAACAATCGTGCAAAGGTTCATATTTGATGCTAAAAGCAGGATGATGCAGGTCCCGCCCTGATGATGATGATGATGATGAAGATGATGATGATGATCAGTTCTCCATTGATCCAGCTCCTCCATTGGTTCCGGTGGTTTTTCCTTTGGGTTTTCCTGACGAGCGGAAGGAGAAGCGTTTGATGAGGCGTCTGGAGAAGCTGCCGGACTTTTTCCTGCTGCTGGCGGCGGCTGCAGCAAAGTTATTATTGGCCACGTTGGAGACGTCTTCGTGTGATTGGCTGAGACAGGACTCCTTCTCCCGATGCCTCCGACGGAACAGGAGCTTCGTTCCGCTCTGGAGGAAACTCACTGCAGGAAGGAGAGAAACCACCAACAGCTTCATATGCACCGAAAACAAGAGGATCCTGAGTCCTGGTGCAGGATTTATCTGGTTTATTTAATACACCGGTGTCCAACCCAAGGCCCGGGGCCACATCTGGGCCGCCACCTCATGTACCTGATGCTTTTAATGTAATCATATGGTGAATCTTTATTTTATTCTTATATATTGTTGCCTATTGTTGTATTTTATTGCCTTTTTATTGTTTTATTGTAACTATACATCTGACAATAAAACTCTGGAATCTTGAATGAATGATTCTGCTTTTAATGTTTAATGAACCAAATTAAAAGTAATTATAACAAAGTGCAGACGAGTAAAATATTTAGTTTGGTTCATTTTCTAATATTAAATTTATTGAAGGTTTAGATTCAGAAAAATGAGCTAAAGGTCTGAATTTAACTTAAATATGTAGGAGTTAAACTATTAAAGGTGAATCTACGTATATCTGACAGGTGAATAACAGACTTTATATATAAGATGATGTTTTACTGATGAGAACTTTAACAATAGATTTATTCTGGGTTTTAGAACTTGTTGTTTTTCTGATTTTATCTTGACATTTAACAACAACGATTCATGCAAAAGATTTATTGTTCAATTTTAATTGACTTGTCAATTAAAGTTTTTAAGAGATAAAATAAACAATAAAAATCCCATAAAACTATCTTTATATCTACATATCTGTACGTTTGACTGATATAAGATAGTTTTTCTCTCCTCACAGACCTTCTCTACATATAGAAAGAGTTTTTATATTTTATAACAGTCAAACTCAAACTTTGTGCATCAGTCATATTAAAAAAAAATAATTAAACAATAGTTCAGAATCTAAAAATGGAGCAAAAAACAACAAGTCTTCATTTTCTATATAATTTAAAGACATTGCACCTATTTGTTTTTTAGACAAATTAAATAAAACTATTACTACTTAATGTTTTTATCTTTATAATAAGTGTAGTTTTGGTCTTTTTTAACCAGATCAGAGTTCATCTATTCTTTAATTGACGCTTTAATGATCAAACTATTTAAATGTAGAATCGGTTTCTACCTTTATGGTCCTTGAGGCTGCGGGTCTCCATCGCTCCAGTAGAACCAGTATCAGACTCCACGTCGTCCACAGACGGACGCTCAGACACGTCGGAGGGTGTGGTCTCCTCCTGGTCCTGGTGCTGGTGCTGACCCGGTCCGTAGTGGTTCCTGTTCATCGCTGCATCCATAGCTGCAGCGTAGCCGCTGGATAGAGCACTGTCCTCCTCTGAGAGGGGGACCTGGAGTTAGAACCAGTTAGAACCAGGAGAACCAGTTAGAACCAGTTAGAACCAGGAGAACCAGTTAAATCCAGTTAAACCAGTTAAATCCAGTCTAACCAGTTAGAACCAGTTAACTGAAAATAATCTATCCCTCTTTAATAAATAGGCTGAGCTGCAGGTGTAAATGCTTTGGCTCCGCTGACCTTTGACACCCCAGAGATGATCAGCGTGCTGCGTTTCGTCGGCGTCTTTCTCGCTGTTTTTCCGGCTTCTGTCAACTGGCGAATGGCTGTTTCTGCTACAGGATCCAGGCCGTTGGACAGACGGCTGCTCTCTGGAAATAAAGGAAAACATCTAGAATCAGTAGATTTAGGTTGAAAATATACTCATCATTTAACAGCTGGCTGCAGGATTATAGCTGGAAAACATCAGTAGTTTTACTGCACAAAACAATAAGAAGTGATTTAAATGTAGGATTTAAAATGTAAGAAGTTTTTTATTTAAAATGCATCACACACTCAAACTAAAATGATGAATATATGAACCTTAACAACAGCT
>CM060479.1:1032500-1132500 GCA_030544235.1 Lepturacanthus savala
AGGTGGAGGAGCATGGCAGGCTGAGTGCTGAACAGAGTGTCCTCCACCAGACCTTTAATCATGTCCAGGTCTGCAGCTCCGTCACTGGCCTGAGAAACATGGATAAAATATACAGCCAGAAACAGGAAATACACCACAACTCCTCACCTGTCTCACCATCTTCACCTGTCTCACCCGTCTCCTCCATCTCACTTGTCTCCTCTGTCTCACCTATCCTCACCCGTCTCCTGTCTCACCCTCCTCCCGTCTCACCCATCTCCTCCATCTCACCTGTCTCCTGTCTCACATGTCCTCACCCGTCCTCACCCATCTTCTGTCTCACCCATCTCACCCGTCTCACTCTTCCTCACCTATCTCACCTGTCCTCACCCGTCCTCACCTGTCCTCACCCGTCTCATCCCTCCTCACTTGTCTCACCCTCCTCACCCGTCTCACCTGTCTCATCCCTCCTCACCTGTCTCACCCTCCTCACCCATCCTCACCTGTCTCACCCATCCTCACCTGTCTCATCCCTCCTCACCTGTCTCACCCTCCTCACCCGTCTCACCTATCTCACCCTCCTCACCTGCCCTCACCCGTCTCACCCCTCCTCACCTGTCTCACCCTCCTCACCTGCCCTCACCTGTCCTCACCTGTCTCATCCCTCCTCACCTATCTCACCCTCCTCACCTGCCCTCACCCGTCTCACCCCTCCTCACCTGTCTCACCCTCCTCACCTGCCCTCACCTGTCCTCACCCGTCTCATCCCTCCTCACCTGTCTCACCCTCCTCACCCGTCTCATCCCTCCTCACCTGTCTCACCCTCCTCACCCATCTCACCCCTCCTCACCTGTCTCACCCTCCTCACCCGTCTCATCCCTCCTCACCTATCTCACCCTCCTCACCCGTCCTCACCTGTCTCATCCCTCCTCCCTGTCTCACCCTCCTCACCCGTCTCACCCCTCCTCACCTGTCTCACCCTCCTCACCTGCCCTCACCTGTCCTCACCCGTCTCATCCCTCCTCACCTGTCTCACCCTACTCACCCGTCTCACCTGTCTCACCCTTCTCACCCGTCTCACCTGTCTCTGCAGCCGGCACGGAGACACGGTCAGGATGAATGGCGGCTGCTTGGCCAGAGTCCAGGACAGCAGGAGTCCCTGGTCCTCCACGTCCTCCAGACACACCAACACCTGGAGACAGACGGCAGCCGTGGAAACGTCTCTGACTCTTATTATACTCATTAATTAGTAATTAACACTAATTAACACTGTTGATATCCGATTTCACTGCAAATATAGACACATTTCCTGTCCTGTGTGAGGCAGACATAATTTTAATTCTTAATTTTAATTCATTTATCACCAAAAATCCATCCTCTGACATCCAGTGTGTAAATCAGGTAAATCCAGGTGTTGCATCTTCGTACCTTCGTCTCCATCGGCTCTATACCGATCTGGTACGTATCCATGGAAACGGCGGCGGGCGACTGCTGAGTGACCGTCACCGGAAACGTCACCGTGTCGACCCGACATTTACAGTGAAGAAGCTGATGGAGGCAAGAAAACGTTTGAGTCCTGAATCATGTCTTGATGTAAAATCACTTTAATCCTGAGGATCAGACTCTTTATGGGATAAATTTACTGAGGATTTGATGGTTTTCCTGGTGTTTTTCTACCGTTTGTTGTGTTTTCCTACCGTTTGTGGTGTTTTTCCTACCGTTTGTGGTGTGTTTTCCTACCGTTTGTGGTGTGTTTTCCTACCGTTTGTGGTGTTTTCCTACCGTTTGTGGTGTTTTCCTACCGTTTGTGGTGTTTTCCTACCGTTTGTGGTGTGTTTTCCTACCGTTTGTGGTGTGTTTTCCTACCGTTTGTGGTGTGTTTTCCTACCGTTTGTGGTGTGTTTTCCTACCGTTTGTTGTGTTTTCCTACCGTTCGTCGTGTGTTTTCCTACCGTTTGTGGTGTTTTCCTACCGTTTGTGGTGTTTTCCTACCGTTTGTGGTGTTTTCCTACCGTTTGTGGTGTTTTCCTACCGTTTGTGGTGTGTTTTCCTACCGTTTGTGGTGTTTTCCTACCGTTTGTTGTGTTTTCCTACCGTTTGTGGTGTGTTTTCCTACCGTTTGTGGTGTTTTCCTACCGTTCGTCGTGTGTTTTCCTACCGTTCGTCGTGTGTTTTCCTACCGTTTGTGGTGTTTTCCTACCGTTTGTGGTGTTTTCCTACCGTTTGTGGTGTTTTCCTACCGTTTGTGGTGTTTTCCTACCGTTTGTGGTGTGTTTTCCTACCGTTTGTGGTGTTTTCCTACCGTTTGTGGTGTGTTTTCCTACCGTTTGTGGTGTGTTTTCCTACCGTTTGTGGTGTGTTTTCCTACCGTTTGTGGTGTTTTCCTACCGTTTGTTGTGTTTTCCTACCGTTCGTGGTGTGTTTTCCTACCGTTTGTGGTGTTTTTCTACCGTTCGTGGTGTTTTCCTACCGTTTGTCGTGTTTTCCTACCGTTTGTCGTGTGTTTTCCTACCGTTTGTCGTGTGTTTTCCTACCGTTCGTTGTGTTTTCCTACCGTTCGTCGTGCTGACTGCTGCGTGCAGGTCACGCTCTCTACGGCGGCGGCGGCGGCAGAGAACTGGACGCTGCTGTCAAACGTGATCTGGATGGAGCTCTGAAAAACATGAGAACAAACCAAACATCCTGAATATTACATGAGAACATGAACCACATAAAAGGAGTTAGCGGAGCAGTGAGAACGTCTCAATTAACAAATGAAACGGCGTCTGCAGCACTTTAAATGAAACGATAATTAACTGGAGCGGGTTATGAATTTTAAACACCATCCCATAATGAAAATAAAAACATCAAGCTCATTATCGCTGTGAGTGTTGATGGAATCATTTTATTACTGTGATTTATGAGGTTTAGATGAACAGAGCCTGAAGAAACTGGAAGAAACAACTACACAACATATGTTTGACCCACAGGCGAGTCCTGAATATGAGTTTAATAATAAAACTGAAGTCTCTGGTATAGTCGGGAGCCACAGGCTCAATAAAATGAGGCTGCCTAACCCTAACCCTAAGGAAAAATAATTAGAGCCTCTGCTCTGCTGGAAATATCGAAAAAAATATCAGTAAAAACATTGGTGAGCATTTTAGTTCCGTTTTAGTCCTTAGGAAATGAACAAAAAAACATGATTAAAAGTCAGATTCAACTCATTCAGTGACTCTGTCTCCTCTACTACTAACTAATAATAGTAATAATAATAATAATAGTAATAATAATAATAGTAATAATAATAGTAATAATAATAGTAATAATAATAATAATAATAATAGAGCATCAGTCTGTTTAATGGTGTTAATTGATTCAATGATTGATCCATTATCAATAGACACGTGTGTGTGTGTGTGTGTGTGTGTGTGTGTGTGTGTGTTCCAGGCAGGAATCCAACTGCAGTGCTGCAGGCTTACGTCGTTTCTCTGGACCAACGCTGCAGTCACATGACTCCACAACCAGCCTGGTTCACTGGTCAACATCCAACCACATATGATGAAGATGAAGATGAAGATGATGATGAGTATAATGTGGATTAACATCAAGGATTTTACAGTGAAAACTCTGCCGGCGTCTTTGTAACGAGGCTAATTAGAATCATTAGGAAGTCGTGAGCGTCACAGTGTTTTTTTGGGATGTTCCACTTCTGCAGAATAACAACCACTCAGCTCTGAGAGCTAATAGCATTATGTTTATATTTAGATGCTTTTCTGCATCCTGTCTTTATGAGGCGCTGGGAGCCTGAGAAACATGCAGAGAGTTTTTATTTCAGCTAATAACCCATGACGAAAAGATACCGACAAGTTTAAGATGTTTCCCAAATTAAGAATCAGAGCCAATCAGAGCCAATCAGAGCCAATCAGAGCCAATCAGAGCCAATCAGAGCCAATCAGAGCCAATCAGAGCCAATCAGAGCCAATCAGAGCCAATCAGAGCCAATCAGAGCCAATCAGAGCCAATCAGAGCCTCGCATGCCTGAACCCACGGCTGCAGATTTACAACCATGTTTGGATCCGTTGGTTCTTCAGATGTTCTCGTTTCTCTCTACGTCCAGAATGAAACAGATCTACAGATGATCTAGTGGATAAATGTCTGAATCATCCGTTATATTAAATAAAGATGATGATTTTACTGTTTAACATCAGTGTGTAAAGTGGTGACAGTTGTTTAATTAGCTAAGTGTGTGCACCATGTTAATCTGGAGTGTTTTTGAGATTATTTTTGTTAGAAAGGATTAACACTGAGGACTCTGCTGGGTCAGAATATGTCTGGAATTTTTAAAGTGGTATAATCTTTGTTATTTCATTCTCTTCATCCTGTTTCACTAACTCAGTTTATTTCAGGCTGTTTGGATCAAACAAAGCAACCGTGTTTGTGCATTAAATATTAGAATTATTATTTTATTATAACTATGAAACTATTTGACCTTAACTTGAAAACATTCATTCAGGTGTCGTCAGTTTTTTCATGGATTTTCTATATAAATGTAGACGTGTCACATCTTTGACTGGATTAACAGTTATTTTGCACATTTTAAAGACATTTACAGCCTGGATGTGCAGCGTTAGTAGGTCAGTGTTGGTTTTAGTCCCATTTATTGGAGTTATATGTTTGCATATGTTCTTAGAACCATGCTCTAGTATTGTGTTTGCTGTGACAAACAGAACCTGACAACTCTATTTTTTGAAGATTGCTTCAGGACAAACACCAACACAGGATTTTCATCATGTGTCCATGAAGAGACATGTTTCCTACTGATATTAGACAGGAAAACTCATGTTATAGCTTTAAGAAGCAGCTCAGAAACTGCTTTAATGACCTTTTAATGACCTTCTTATTCATTTATTCTCTTATCATCATTTATCACTGACCCTTCTACATGTTTTCTTCTCTCGTGTCCCTGAAACAACACATGGTTGGAAAGTATTCAACATTACTGGGTTATTAAATGGGATCTTTGAGTTGTGCTGGTAGTATTTGCCATCTGGTATCTCTGTGGTGTCGTGTGTCTGCTGGCCGACGCCACACGGCGAGGCCGCCGCCAGCGGCTATGACACCGATTTGTCCTTGCAACCCGCCGCCGTTGGAGTACGTGGAGGGTATTTCTGGATAGAGACGGATCCTGAGGACATGTGTAGTGTCACTTCAGGTTTGTCAGAATCCTCCCCATCGGGCTGCTGAAACGGTGCTAAAACACGGATGAAACCCTGTTCAAACGCTGCTGAAAATGCTGCTGAAATGTTGCTGAAACGCTGCCGAAACGCTGCCGAAACGCTGCTGAAAATGCTGCTGAAATGTTGCTGAAACGCTGCTGAAACGCTGCCGAAACGTTGCTGAAACGCTGCTGAAACGCTGCTGAAACGCTGCAGAAACGCTACTGAAACGTTGCTGAAACGTTGCTGAAATGTTGCTGAAACGCTGCTGAAACGCTGCTGAAACGTTGCCGAAACGTTGCCGAAACGCTGCCGAAACGTTGCCGAAACGTTGCCGAAACGCTGCCGAAACGCTGCCGAAACGCTGCCGAAACGTTGCCGAAACGTTGCCGAAACGCTGCCGAAACGTTGCCGAAACGCTGCCGAAACGTTGCTGAAACGTTGCTGAAACGTTGCCGAAACGCTGCCGAAACGCTGCCGAAACGTTGCCGAAACGTTGCTGAAACGTTGCTGAAACGTTGCCGAAACGCTGCCGAAACGTTGCCGAAACGTTGCCGAAACGTTGCTGAAATGTTGCTGAAACGTTGATGAATCGCTGCTGAAACGTTGCCGAAACGTTGCCGAAACGTTGCCGAAACGTTGCTGAAATGTTGCTGAAACGTTGATGAAACGCTGCTGAATCGCTGCTGAAACGTTGCTGAAACGCTGCTGAAACGCTGCTGAAACGTTGCTGAAACACATGTGGGTCAAGCAGAAATAACAGCAATAACAGGAATAACAGGAATAACAGGAATAACAGGAATAACAGAAATAACAGCAATAACAGGAATAACAGGAATAACAGGAATAACAGGAATAACAGAAATAACAGCAATAACAGGAATAACAGGAATAACAGGAATAACAGGAATAACAGAAATAACAGGAATAACAGGAATAACAGGAATGTCTCCCTGTGGCTCCTGTTGACCCTCATCTTCTTCTCTGTGGTCAGCAGCAGGCTGAGCTTCAGGAAACACTGATATTTGAGAAAATACATAAAAAAGAATCTTCTGTTCATGAAGCAGAACCAGAAGAACTGAATCTAAATACACGAGTTAAACACGGCTGCTAAATGTTGGTGGAACCGACTCAATTCTCCAACCAAACAGGTTCTTTTATGTGTTATAGTTATCTATGAGTTTAATCTGAGGCTGTTTTTTTACTACTATAAATAAATGTGTTTTATTTCATGCATTGACTCCCAGTGAATTTATTCCAGAGTCATGTAGCCTCAGTGTTAATGTTAACGTGTTTTAACATGTTTCATGCTGCTGCTGCTGTTAGTGGAGTTTCTACAAAGGTCACATTGGATCATACAACACCACCGAGCTGAGACAATCACTAATTAACACCAGGCTAATTAATCCTCTCATAGCTGATAAAAAGGTCAGAAACAGCTTCGTGCTGCAGAGCAGTAAAACAAGCTGTGATTTAGTCTTATATTGATGGAGTTTAATGTAGAAAAGCAACAATTAGTTGATTAGTTGAATATTTTAACCAATCAATTAATCAATTAGAGTCATTTATTCAGTAGAAAATGTCTAAATTCTCTGGTTCCAGCTTCTCTTCTCTGATTATTTCCTGGTTTCTTTAGTCTCTATAATAATAAACTGATGATCTTTGGGTTGTGGACTGTTGGTCTGGACATGCTTTTATTTTGAAGGGCCCCTATTTTGACTGTATTCCCAGTTTAATATTTAAATTTTCATGGTTTATTCATAACAAATATCTGTGTTTATGGTCCTAAAGCAGCTTTAGCAACAATACAGTCTGCCTCAATCAATTCATTGATTAGTTGATAATTATTACATGAATTGATTAATGGATTAGAGTCATTTTAAAGAAGAAAATGTCTAAATTCTCTGGTTCCAGCTTCTCTTCTCTGATTATTTCCTGGTTTCTTTAGTCTCTATAATAATAAACTGATGATCTTTGGATAAAAAAAGACATTTTAGGTTGAATCTTCATCTTTTCTTCTTAAAAATTTGACTCATATCTTCTTCTAATTCTTCAACATTACAGGTTTTATCATATTTAATCATTTTACGAGGTATAAATGTAATAAATTCATCATAAATATAGTTTTTTTCCTGTATTTCGGTACTAAATTCAACATAATTCATGTTTCTAGCTGTCCTGTTCAGATTTACATGTATTAACTGATGTATTCATGGTATTTATTCTTATTTTAAACGTGTTAGACCCGACAGCTCTGACCAATAACATCAGGTAATGTGATGATGGTGGAAGTCGTTTCAATCGTTTAGAGTGCAGCGTCATCATCACGGACAGGAAGTCAGGTGTTTCTAATCTGGGAGATAAAACAGCAAAAGCTGCTTCTCCAACGTGCATCAACTGCTGTGGGTTAGTTGTAACTCAGCTGTTCTCTGAGTTCAGAGGAAACAACACGACTGTCGCTTCACTTTGATTCATCAAAGACCTTTAGAACGTCGAGTGAAGCTGCAGCAGCAGAGAAACACAAATAAAAAGACCTTTTAATCATTTTAACCCTAAAAACCTGCTACCAGAGTTCAACTCTCTGAAAAATCATGTACATTTATAAATGAAATATATATTTTTTTTACTATTTCATCTTGCCAAACATTATTTGTACTGTATACTGACAATAAGTTGTTGTTTTTCCCTGAATTTTAATGAAATAGGTAAAAAATCCCTTTGATATCACTAATAATGAATGAGAAGCAGCATCTTCATTAGTTTAATATCACCTCATAAAGTCTGAGTCTCTCATTACATCCTAATTTATTCTGATTATTTTGATATCAAACATCATTTTCTTCCACTTTCATGTCACATTCCTTATCAATAGAAAATAAAGTGAACTTTCAACCATCCAATCAAATTCCTTCTAATGTTTTATTCCTCATTTATAAACTATTTACACCAGAAAACATCATGATATGTATAGATTATATTATATATAGATAATATATCACAGCAGGCTGCAGTGACTCACTTATATCTGAACTAAAAGGACAATAAGCAGCATTTTAAATCATTTATTAGCTAAAAACAACAGTTTCATTCATAAATCTGTCAAATAACATCTGACTTTTCCTCCCGAGTGAAGAATTTTCTTGCATTTCTAAAACTTGAACAGATGCACTACATCTTCTAGAAGAAGTAAATGGATGACGTGAGTTTGAGGAAACGAGGTCAAACCTCTGCAGCTTTTCTCTGTTGGAGATAATGAAGGAGCAGGAATCTCAGAGGGAGATGAAGCTGCTGCTTTCTGCTCCACAGGTCAGACACTAACTGTAGAAATTGCTGCTTTTATTGTGGTATTTATCACGCGGCAGCAGGAGAACACAACCTGTGCAGTTCAAACAGCCTCAGTGGAGGATAGAGAACAGCACAGGCTAATTATACAAGCTAACGCTAATGATTCAATGCAGATAATGTGATTTAAACTTCTGGGCTTCTATTCTAAAAAGCTGTGATATAAAATCTATGTTTTTACAGTTAGGCATGAAAAGAGGGCTTTTATTTTGGAAAGACGTGCAATTCATGAGGTCACATGACCAGGATATCCCTATTGCTGGTGGACATTTGACATGTGAGCATCACTGTCTCATGACTGAAGGTTCAGAATGTTGGAAAATTTTCACTAAATAAAAAACTGAACTCTTGTCATGTGCCAACGATTGATTTTTTTTTTTTTTTTTTATAAAATCTGTGATATAAAATCAATGTTTTTACATCTAGGCATGAAAAAGGGGCTTTTATTTTGAAGGACATGTCATTTATGAGGTCACATGATCAGGATATCCCTATTGCTGGTGGACATTTGACATGTGAGCATCACTGCAACGATTAATTTATCTTATTTTTTTTTATAAAAATCTGTGATATAAAATCAATGTTTTTACATCTAGGCATGAAAAGGGGGCTTTTATTTTGAAGGACATATCACTTATGAGGTCACATGATCAGGATATCCCTATTGCTGATGGACAATTTTTGATGAAAATTTTCACTAAATAAAAAACTAAACTCTTGTCATGTGTCAACGACTAATATATATCTTAATTTTTATAAAACTCTGAGATTAAAAAAAGGCTGTTATTACATCTAGGCATGAAAAGGGGGCTTTTATTTTGAAGGACATATCATTTATGGGGTCACATGACCAGGATATCCCTATTGCATCATCTCAAAACTGAAGATTTTCACCAAATAAAAAACTGAACTTAATATCTAGAGTAAATAAACTGTATTTATTATTATTATCATAACATTAAATTCAATTTTGATGCTATATTTTTTCTTATATGCTAATAAATATGTTGTCATATATCAATAATCTACAAATATGATAAATTCCTAGTGTGTACAACCTAATAACATAGCATGAAACTATGTTTACAACTTTTTCTTACATCATTTTTAAATATCCGTATTATTGAGGCCATTTTCAGTAATAAAACCCTTCAAACGAGTCATATTTAACTCCACAGAGGGTTAATTTAATGTGACAAGCGCTGCTGCAGGAAAGGTGACCCACGTCTGTGGCTGTGATGTGAAAGGCCCTGAGCTCTGAGGCGCTGGTGTTACACTATTTATAAGAGGTGTGGGTGTTGCTACGCTGACTCTGCTCTGATGTGCATCGATTCAGAGCCGTTACACAAGTCTTTACCCCCACTGCCGGCCTCTTAAAGCTTAAAACACTCCAACTATCCCACGCTGCCACCTCCACACACTCAACACAAGGCATAATGCTGCTGCTGCTGCTGCTGCTGCTGCTGCTGCTGCTGCTGCTGCTGCTGCCGACCTTCAGACCCATTAACAACCTCGTTGTTCTCGTTTAATTACAGGGAAACGCAGCTTGTACGTTCTGGAACGTTCCTGACTTCCTGCTGCTGTTCACACGTGACACAGCAAAGCTGGGAATAGATGAATAAAACAATAAAATGAGCAGAAAGACGGAGTCAGATACTAACGACCAGCTAGTTGGTGGATTCATCTATCGATTATTGAAATGAATAAACGATTAGTTGTTTGATTAGAGCTGGTGAATTTATCCAAAGAGTCGAGTCAGATCCATAGACGTGCACGGAGGTGCCCTTTAAAAGTCTAAACGTGCACTAAACTACAATTTTAATGTTTAAATATGCACAAAAGTGCAATTTAAATGTCTAAACATACACTAAAGTGCATGTTTAGACATTAACATACACTAAAGTGCCCTTTTGAACATATAAACATGCATTAAGTGGCCTTTTACATGTGAATTAGCTGATCAATTGATTAGTTGCCAACTATTACTATTGATCAACAACTATTTTGTTAATTGGTTCTGGTTTCTTTACTCTTCTAGTCATTTTAGGTTGAATCTTCAGCTTTAAACCACATTTTATAAACCAAATAACTAACCGATTAATCGTTTGAACAATCAATAAATTAATGGACTATCAAAATAATGGCTTGTAATCATCAATAATCAAGTTTAAAATACAACTTTAATTGAATGAATGTTACAGCTGCAACGATTAGTTGATTAGTTGATTAGTTGCCAGCTATTACATAATCAACTATTTTTAATAATCATTTTTAATTAAACTGATGATCTTTGGGTTATGGTCTGCTGGTCCGGACAAAAAAGACATTTTAGGTTGAATCTTCAGCTTTGATCCACATTTTATGAACCAAATAACTCATCGATTAATCGTTTGATTAATCAATAGTTGGGATGCTAACTTACCCCGTTTCTGCAGGCTTGTTCGTTCAGAGCTTTGACCCAAGTTCGCCTCCAGTTTTCCCCGAAGGACCTGAAGGAGAACAGCGAGGTCACCAAGCCTTTCAGCCCGGCCTCGGACGCTGCTTCTCCCCGGGAGGAGCGCAGCCTCAGCGGGAAGCTCCAGACACCTGCGGCCGGGCTCCGGCGGCTCTGCGGCGGGCAGAGCTGCCCGGGTCCCCGCGGCCGCAGCACGGCCAGCGAGTACCGGAGCAGCCAGGCCAGCACGATGAGCAGCGAGGCCAGGAACAGGGCCACCAGACACGGCCAGCCCAACTCCCGCGGCTCCATCACCGGGTCCCGGAGCCGCTCATATCACGGAAATAACGGGACCGTCAGAGGGAAAACCGCATTAACGTTACGTAGATGTTACGCAGCTTCAAACGGGGAACCGAGCAGCGGTTAGCCGGTTAACGGCCCGTTTCCGTCCCGTCTCCCGGGTCATCCGCGGTGTTTCTGCGGGTGTTTGACCGCCCGCATCTTCCCGGTTGAAGCGGCTCCGTGTGCGTGTTTCCTTCGACGGGATCCGGTGCGTTTAAAACCTCCGCTGCTGCTCTGGCTGACGGTTTATTCACCGACCCGCAGGAGGCGCTGCAGTACCGGAAGGAGAACTCAACCAGGAAGTGAATGAAGCGGACTTTCAAAATAAAATACAAAAAATAAAGGGGCCGTGTTTTGATATTTTCTAATATTTTACTGTATTTATATAAAAAAAATAACCACCTTCGCACACATTTTTATCGATGTTGTGTAGTTACTTCATTTAAATGTATTTCTGAAATGCTTTAAATCAATTACTGCTGAAATAAAGTGCTGTACAAACATGGACATAAACCTAACAAAAAACTAAACAAATCAACAATAGAATAAAATGAAATAAATAAATTAATGAAACAGACCGAGGTCTCATGCTGGATTAAAAGATAGTGAGTAAAAACAAACAAAATAGATAAACAAATACAAAAAATAGGTCTCACACTGGGTTAAAAAGCCAGTTTTAAAAGCAGAACTTTAGGCCAGGACAATAAAAACAATATCAATATATATCATCAATATCCATATCAACACAATAAGAAAATAGTTCAGTATAATATTGATAGTTTTATAGCCTAGCTTGATAATTTAGCTTGATAATTTAGCTTCTATACATAGACTTGCTAGCGTGTGTATACAACATAACTAATCTGTTGTTTTAATAGCAGCATTATGAGTTTGTTTAATGTACTTTAAAAGTCATATAAAAGTCCCACACAAAAGGTCAAACAGCCATTATTAACCATAAATAATCATGGAAAATGCATATTTGGTATTGTGTTATTTACCTGATATCACCCTAGTAACTCTTTAACTGTGATTTACTACAGTTATACTCCCACTAACCGTGACTTATTGTAAAATAAGCAGCAATCTACTGTTATTTTAGAGTGTACATATTTTACCAATATCTCTGACCATTGCGTTGCAGTTTTAATAAGTTTATTTTGAAAATCGCGACCGGAAGTGTTCCGTCCTCCTAAAACCCGGAACTTGATGGTTAAACAGGGACGTGGAGTTAAGACAGCGATGTAGTTTACACATTAAAAACGTCAGAAACCCGTGAATAAACCTAGCATGGACAACCTGAGTGTTTCACACGTGTTTTCCTGTTTAAACCCGGACACTTTAATCGCTCTAACGTGACTCTGTGACATGTTTTCTTCTCGTCCATCGAGCTCCTGAAGGGACAGCGACAGATTAGCGACAGCAGAGCCGAGCGGAGGCAGCGGATCCCCGCAGACATGTCTCCGGTCCCCGTCCTGCCGCTGGTCATCAGCTGCCTCATGTCGGCTCTGGGCGGCCTGGCCACCGTCAAACTCATCCCCGCCTTCAAAGACCACTTCATCTCAGCCAGGCTGTACGGGATGGACCTGAATAAGACGTCCAGGAAGGAAGTGTGAGTCACCCCGTTAATTATCTATGTTACAGTAGAGGAGTTAAAGGGACGGTTTACTGCAAGTTATGATGATTTAATCTGAAAGAATCTAATGAATTTATCCAAAGAGTCGAGTCAGATCCATAGACGTGCACTAAAGTGCCCTTTAAATGTCTGAACGTGCACTAAAGTGCCCTTTTGTAACATATAAACGTGCATTAAAGTGCCCTTTTTAACATATTCACATGCATGAAGTGCCCTTTGAATGTCTGAAAATACACTAAAGTGCATGTTTAGACCTTAACATGCACTAAAGTTCCCTTTTAAATATTTAAATGTGCACGAAACTGCCCTTTTAAACATATAAACATGCACTAAAGTGCCCTTAAATGTCTGAACATGCACTAAAGTGCCCTTTTTAAATATAAACACATGCATGAAGTGCTCTTTTAATGTCTGAAAATACACTAAAGTGCATGTTTATACCTTAACATACACTAAAGTGCCCTTTTATGCATATAAACATGTATTAAGTGTCCTTTTTAATGTCTTAACGTGTACTGAAATGTTCTTTTAATGTTTAAATATGCACAAAAGTGCAATTTAAAGGTCTAAACATACACTAAAGTGCATGTTTAGACTTTAGCATACACTAAAATGCCCTTTTAAATATCTTAACGTGCAATAAAGTGCCCTTTTATACATATAAACATGTATTAAGTGCCCTTTAAAATGTCTAAACATGCACTAAATTGCTCTTTTAATGTTTAAATATGCACAAAAGTGCAATTTAAAGGTCTAAACATACACTAAAGTGCATGTTTAGACATTAACATGCACTAAAGTGCCCTTTTAAACATCTAAACATGTATTAAGTGCCCTTTTTAATGTCTAAATTTGGTTTCTTTCTTTTTTTTCCCCTTTCTCTTTTTTCTTCCACCCAGCGATAGAATAAAATAACAGAATTTCAGTTATTAATATAGTTAAAAAGTGTTTTAATTCTATATATTTTAATAATTAGCTTCTTTCCTCTTGTTCCAGTCCAGAATCCCAGGGTGTGATCAGTGGGACGGTTTTCCTCATCATCCTCTTCTGCTTCATCCCGGTGCCGTTCCTCAGCTGTTTTGTAGGAGATCAGTGTAAAGGGTTCCCTCATGATGAGGTGGGTTAAATGAGCTTTAATCATAATTAACGTGTCATATAATCGAGTTGAAACGATGACGTTTTCACATGTTTCACTCTGCAGAATGAACGACTGAGCGTTATATAGTTTATATATCCTATTCTACGTCTGTCTGTTAGTGATAAATAATGTTTGACAAGCTGAGAAAGTCCAAAACGTTGTTAAAATACAGTTTTATAATCATTCATCATTTCTCTATAAATGTACGTTGTGTGTTAATGTTGGTTTCACGTTGTTTAAAAGTCCATTTGAATCAGAATAACCTTTATTGTCACTGTATTTCTACAATGAAATTAGAGGCGGCACTAATTTATACACAAAAATACACAATATAAAGTACAGCAAATTAACAATAAGCTACTGAAATTACTACATATACAAATATACAAAAGATAAGATGTTGTTGTTGTTGTTGTTGTTTAGTTTGTCCAGCTGATCGGAGCCCTTCTCATCATCTGCTGCATGTTTACTAACATGTTATTGTTGTTGTTGTTTAGTTTGTCCAGCTGATCGGAGCCCTTCTCATCATCTGCTGCATGTTTACTAACATGTTGTTGTTGTTGTTGTTTAGTTTGTCCAGCTGATCGGAGCCCTTCTCGCCATCTGCTGCATGTTTACTAACATGTTATTGTTGTTGTTGTTGTTTAGTTTGTCCAGCTGATCGGAGCCCTTCTCATCATCTGCTGCATGTTTACTAACATGTTATTGTTGTTGTTGTTGTTGTTTAGTTTGTCCAGCTGATCGGAGCCCTTCTCATCATCTGCTGCATGTTTACTAACATGTTATTGTTGTTGTTGTTGTTGTTGTTTAGTTTGTCCAGCTGATCGGAGCCCTTCTCGCCATCTGCTGCATGTTTACTAACATGTTGTTGTTGTTGTTGTTTAGTTTGTCCAGCTGATCGGAGCCCTTCTCATCATCTGCTGCATGTTTACTAACATGTTGTTGTTGTTGTTTAGTTTGTCCAGCTGATCGGAGCCCTTCTCGCCATCTGCTGCATGTTTACTAACATGTTATTGTTGTTGTTTAGTTTGTCCAGCTGATCGGAGCCCTTCTCGCCATCTGCTGCATGTTTACTAACATGTTGTTGTTGTTGTTGTTTAGTTTGTCCAGCTGATCGGAGCCCTTCTCATCATCTGCTGCATGTTTACTAACATGTTATTGTTGTTGTTTAGTTTGTCCAGCTGATCGGAGCCCTTCTCGCCATCTGCTGCATGTTTACTAACATGTTGTTGTTGTTGTTGTTTAGTTTGTCCAGCTGATCGGAGCCCTTCTCATCATCTGCTGCATGTTTACTAACATGTTGTTGTTGTTGTTGTTTAGTTTGTCCAGCTGATCGGAGCCCTTCTCATCATCTGCTGCATGTTTACTAACATGTTGTTGTTGTTGTTGTTTAGTTTGTCCAGCTGATCGGAGCCCTTCTCATCATCTGCTGCATGTTTACTAACATGTTATTGTTGTTGTTGTTGTTTAGTTTGTCCAGCTGATCGGAGCCCTTCTCATCATCTGCTGCATGTTTACTAACATGTTATTGTTGTTGTTGTTGTTGTTTAGTTTGTCCAGCTGATCGGAGCCCTTCTCATCATCTGCTGCATGTTTACTAACATGTTGTTGTTGTTGTTGTTGTTTAGTTTGTCCAGCTGATCGGAGCCCTTCTCATCATCTGCTGCATGTTTACTAACATGTTATTGTTGTTGTTGTTGTTGTTTAGTTTGTCCAGCTGATCGGAGCCCTTCTCATCATCTGCTGCATGTTTACTAACATGTTGTTGTTGTTGTTGTTTAGTTTGTCCAGCTGATCGGAGCCCTTCTCGCCATCTGCTGCATGTTTACTAACATGTTGTTGTTGTTGTTGTTGTTTAGTTTGTCCAGCTGATCGGAGCCCTTCTCGCCATCTGCTGCATGATTTTTCTGGGTTTTGCTGACGACGTGTTGAACCTGCGGTGGAGACATAAGCTGCTGCTGCCGACCATGGCGTCTCTGCCGCTGCTCATGGTTTACTTCACTAACTTTGGTAACACGGTGATCGTGGTGCCCAAACCCTTCAGAGTCCTGCTGGGGCTGCACCTGGACCTGGGTCAGTTCATTATTTAACCTTATTCCACCACTAAATTCAACAGAAATCATGTTTTTTCCTTGTTTTATCCTGTATTTCCTGTGTTTCCTGTATTTTCCTGTATTTTCCTGTATTTTCCTGTATTTTCCTGTATTTTCCTGTATTTTCCCGTCCTCCTCCTCCTCAGGGCTCCTGTACTACGTCTACATGGGGATGTTGGCCGTTTTCTGCACCAACGCCATCAACATCTTGGCTGGAATCAACGGCATCGAGTCGGGTCAAGCTCTGTTCATCTCTGGCTCCATCATCATCTTCAACCTGCTGGAGCTCAGCGGTGGGTCACCTTCATCTTCATCTTCATCATCATCATCATCATCATTTAAATATTTATTTAGCATTATTTATTTAAAGTATTTATTCATACATTCATTTACATTTTAATGTTATGGAGAATTGAAACTGTCATGATCAAAAATAAATTAAATATATATTTATAAATAAATAAATACATTTAAATTAATTTTGTATTATTTTTCTCTTTGCATAAATAATAATTATTATTAAATAAATATAATAATAATAAATAATTACCCCATTTATTTGTTTTTTCTCTTAATTTAAATATTTATTTATTAATTTAAAGTATTTATTAATACATTCATTTACATTTTAATGTATTAATTATTATTATAATTAATAATTATGTATTCACCCCCCTCCATTTATTTCCTTTTGCATTTCCACCTCAATATATAAAAATTAAAAAAGAGAAATAATAAGAAATAAATATATTAATAGTAAATTTAATTGACTTTTAATTCTGACAGTTTCAGTCCTTCCTATAAAAGCTCCTCCATTCTGTCAACGTGTAGTTATCTGTAATAAATTACAGTGAAAACTATTATATTGTATTCTTTGATAATCCCTGTATTAATCTATTAATCAGTTTTATTGTGTTATTGATCAGGAGATTACGGTGACGACCACGTCTTCTCCCTCTACTTCATGATTCCATTCTTCTTCACCACGTTAGCTCTGTTCTACCACAACTGGTGAGTTAAACCACAAACACTCCCCTTGGGTTTTAAAGCTAAATACTAATATTTATCTATTTCTTCTTCTTCTGCTGCTGCAGGTACCCGTCGTCTGTGTTCGTCGGAGACACCTTCTGCTATTTCGCTGGAATGACCTTCGCCGTGGTCGGCATCCTGGGACATTTCAGCAAAACCATGCTGCTGTTCTTCATCCCACAGGTGCTGAACTTTGTGTATTCGCTGCCTCAGCTGTTCCACATCATCCCCTGTCCCAGACACAGACTGCCCAGGTAACTGCTGCCAACACAGGCCACTTCATTCTTACCTTTCTGCACCGTTTATGAACCTTTCTGGCAAAAATGGCCACAAACAAACTGCTAAAAAACTCAAAAAATACATGAAAATACATGAAAATACACGTCTTGGTGCCTCCTTAACCCTCTATTACATAGTGTTGTCATGTGGCAACGATATAAAATCTATGTTTTTACAGTTAGGCATGAAAAGAGGGCTTTTATTTTGAAGGACATACAATTTATGAGGTCACATGACCAGGATATCCCTATTGCTGATGGACAATTAAATAAAAACCTGAACTCTTGTCATGTGGCAACGATTAATTTATCTTATTTTTTATAAAAAATATGTGATTAAACCAGGATATCCCTATTGCATCAAAACTGAATCAGAATTTTGGAAAATTTTCACCAAATAACTAGTTGGTATTTATGGAGAATAATAAATGTGTGTTTAATTTTAACAGTAATTCTAATAGATAAACTGGCTTTTAAAGGGTTAAAATCCTGAAAATCATCTACAAAAATAAGATTTTCTGCAGTAATTTGTGTGAAAAGCTGTAACATGATCCATGTGTGATGTATTTAGATGAATCCTGGTTAGTTTCATGTTCTCTAATTGTTCCTTTTCTCTGTTTCTCTCCATATTCTCAACAAATGAAAGACTGAATCCAGACAGCGGCAAACTGGGGATGAGTTACTCTAAATTCAAGAGGAAGGACCTGTCGAAATTAGGATATCTCATTCTGAGGGTAAAGCTGCTGCTCTTCTTTTTATCTGCATGTTCCACAACTTGTTTTCCTCCGGTTTTATTGCACAAGGACGTTTGGTTCCACGTCTTCTGGGAAATAAGGAGGGAATTAAAAAGGTTATGAAAAAGGAGGAAAGCAGATGATGTTTCACCTCAGAGAGGAAGAAACTAGATGCTGCACTTTAATCCACTAACAGTTTCTACTCTATTTGACTGGCAGCAGCAGCAGCAGTGTTAGCAGCAGCAGTGTTAGCAGCAGCAGCAGCATGCTTATTATTTGCTGGTTGTGTCTTTCCTCCTCCTCAGGCTGCAGAGATCCTGAAGCTGCTGGAGGTGAGAATCGGTCCAGAGGGAGACGGAGAATTCATCGAGTGCAACAACATGACGTTAATAAACCTGGTGCTGAAAGTCCTGGGTCCTGTTCATGAGAGGAACCTCACTGTTATTATGCTGCTCATACAGGTACATATGTATTATATATAATATAAATACTAGTAGAGGAACCTCACTGTTATTATGCTGCTCATACAGGTACATATGTATTATATATATATATATATATATATATATATATATATATATATATATATATATATATATATATATATATATATATATATATATATATATATATATATATATATATATATATATAAATACTAGTAGAGGAACCTCACTGTTATTATGCTGCTCATACAGGTACATTATTATAGTCTATAATACATGACATACATTATTATAGTATATAATACATTACATACATTATTATAGTCTATAATACATGACATACATTATTATAGTATATAATACATGACATACATTATTATAGTCTATAATACATGACATACATTATTATAGTATATAATACATGACATACATTATTATAGTATATAATACATGACATACATTATTATAGTATATAATACATGACATACATTATTATAGTATATAATACATGACATACATTATTATAGTATATAATACATGACATACATTATTATAGTATATAATACATGACATACATTATTATAGTATATAATACATGACATACATTATTATAGTATATAATACATTACATACATTATTATAGTATATAATACATTACATACATTATTATAGTATATAATACATTACATACATTATTATAGTATATAATACATGACATACATTATTATAGTATATAATACATGACATACATTATTATAGTATATAATACATGACATACATTATTATAGTATATAATACATGACATACATTATTATAGTATATAATACATGACATACATTATTATAGTATATAATACATGACATACATTATTATAGTATATAATACATGACATACATTATTATAGTATATAATACATGACATACATTATTATAGTATATAATACATGACATACATTATTATAGTATATAATACATTACATACATTATTATAGTATATAATACATGACATACATTATTATAGTATATAATACATGACATACATTATTATAGTATATAATACATGACATACATTATTATAGTATATAATACATGACATACATTATTATAGTATATAATACATGACATACATTATTATAGTATATAATACATGACATACATTATTATAGTATATAATACATGACATACATTATTATAGTATATAATACATGACATACATTATTATAGTATATAATACATGACATACATTATTATAGTCTATAATACATGACATACATTATTATAGTCTATAATACATGACATACATTATTATAGTATATAATACATGACATACATTATTATAGTATATAATACATGACATACATTATTATAGTATATAATACATTACATACATTATTATAGTATATAATACATTACATACATTATTATAGTATATAATACATTACATACATTATTATAGTATATAATACATTACATACATTATTATAGTATATAATACATTACATACATTATTATAGTATATAATACATTACATACATTATTATAGTATATAATACATTACATACATTATTATAGTCTATAATACATGACATACATTATTATAGTCTATAATACATGACATACATTATTATAGTATATAATACATTACATACATTATTATAGTATATAATACATTACATACATTATTATAGTCTATAATACATTACATACATTATTATAGTCTATAATACATGACATACATTATTATAGTCTATAATACATGACATACATTATTATAGTATATAATACATGACATACATTATTATAGTATATAATACATGACATACATTATTATAGTATATAATACATGACATACATTATTATAGTATATAATACATGACATACATTATTATAGTATATAATACATGACATACATTATTATAGTCTATAATACATGACATACATTATTATAGTCTATAATACATGACATACATTATTATAGTATATAATACATGACATACATTATTATAGTATATAATACATGACATACATTATTATAGTATATAATACATTACATACATTATTATAGTATATAATACATTACATACATTATTATAGTATATAATACATTACATACATTATTATAGTATATAATACATTACATACATTATTATAGTATATAATACATGACATACATTATTATAGTATATAATACATTACATACATTATTATAGTATATAATACATTACATACATTATTATAGTATATAATACATGACATACATTATTATAGTCTATAATACATGACATACATTATTATAGTATATAATACATGACATACATTATTATAGTATATAATACATTACATACATTATTATAGTATATAATACATTACATACATTATTATAGTATATAATACATTACATACATTATTATAGTATATAATACATGACATGCATTATTATAGTATATAATACATGACATGCATTATTATAGTCTATAATACATGACATGCATTATTATAGTCTATAATACATGACATGCATTATTATAGTCTATAATACATGACATGCATTATTATAGTATATAATACATGACATGCATTATTATAGTCTATAATACATTACATATATTATAGTATATAATACATTACATACATCATTATAGTCGTATATAATATAGTTTTCATGTTTATAGTCTCCCCGTCATTAATAATAATAATAATAATTATATATGACCACTTATTTTAGCTGCAGTCTCAGAGTAATTCTCTCTGCTCTAACTGGATGTTTCACCAGTTGTTAGTGTAAATTAATATTCATATTTAATATTTGTTGTAGGTGCTGGGCAGTGCTGTAGCTTTTGGGATCCGCTACCATCTGGTTCGACTCTTCTACGACGTCTAAAAACCTGGAAACAGAGAAACATCCGATATTTTTGTGGAACTATTTTCCAGGCCGGTCGTTTCATCTGCCTTTTAATAGACTCCGTCACCTCGCTGTTACTTTCATGCAGTTTAAGACCCGGTGGGAGGATTTAAAGCAACGTTTTCATTTAAAACACACTTTTATTCTCCTTCCACCACATGTTTGATGAGTTCAGGCAGGATGAAGTAACTGGGTGTTAATTCTTGTCTGTGTCCACCCTGAAAGTATATTTTTATACTGGGTTTTGTAAGGAAAGCTGCAGAGCTGCCTACTTCAATGACTGATTGTTCTATTCTCATTAATTATTCATTAATTTTGCATGACTGTCAATCCATGCAATGTGTGTTTTTGGGTTGTTTTTTTTTAAGATTTCAGTGTAAAAAATAGTAAAAAAGACCAAAGTAATATAGGTGGAGACAGGTAAATAGATGGGTTGTTAGAGGAAATGGAGAGAAAAGTCACTAAAGGTCAATAAATGGGTGAAGGCTGCACTGATTAAAATATTAAACTGAATTGTTTGACCTTTCTTTGGATTATTGGAAACATGTCAGTATTTTTATGACTGATGTGCATTTTTTCCCAGAGGTTCATCAATGTGAAGTCATCAGCCACTGGACTATTTCATTTAGGAATGTGACGACAAAAAAATAAAAAAAACACAGTTTGTTCATGATATAGAAGGTGAAATAAAGGCTGGGGAAATAAAATAGAAGCTTGTGTTGTTATTATTTGCAGTGGTTGATGATGTGTTCAGATTCTTAATTAAAAGCAACAATAAAACAGAGTCATTTATAATATTCATTCAGGTTTTGTGCTTCAAACGTAGATTAAACGGCTCATTTTAAGGTAATAAAAACACAACAATTCTTATTTTGAATGAATTATATACCAATTATAACATGATTATTTACTGTCCCTTTCTTTATAATTATTATAGCCAACTTTTATATGCAGAAACATGACATAAACTGGAAACTGATGTTTATTGCTTCAAGAAAAATACAAAAAATACAGGCAATAAATCTAATATTCTTTAAAACCAAAGGCAGCTCGCACTGCGTTTGCTTATATTCTAGTTGCAATGTGAATTTTTAAACATGTCCTCTGTTCTCAGCAAATAAAGTTGAAAAAAAGATTAGATTAGACAGAAAAATACACCTAAATATCAAAAAAACAAAAAATAATAATTGGAAGCGGATCAGAAAAAGTCCGGAACCATAGAGCTGCTCCTTGTTTCTAGTCGGACACTAATCCGCTGGGCGGATGTTGTGACATTAGCGCATCTCCGCTGCTATTTACAGCATTTCTGTGTTTTTAAACCAACCAGCTGCAGCGGACACGCGCGTTTTAAAGTAAGAAGTTTTTCTCTAAATGTTTTTAGTGAATCTGTGTTTTAGATAATGTTGTTTCTGAGATTTTATCAGAGCCGGAAACTGTTGTCGTGACACTGTTAGCCTGTTAGCTTCATGCTAGGTGCACAACCATAGGCTGTATATATAATATATATATACATATATGTAAATATGTATTTATATATACACATATGTGTGTAAAACACAAGGTGGTGTACAGGGCTACGTGCATACGTCCCTCAGCGGCGGCCATATTGTGACGGGCCAGCTCCAGCTGTAATTAATCTGGTTCTAGAACTACATTAAAGTGAGATCTGCAAATAAAATATACTCATAACTCGCTGAAATTTTGACCAATTTCCAAAAGGTTTCGGTTTGTTCCACACGTTATTAACGCAGCTATGATGCAGGATGATTGAATAACTTAAAATTACAGCTTTTCATTTAACTTTTATTGCAAAATTACTCATAACGAAGCGCTTTCACTTTATCGTATTTCTGCTTTTTCTTATGTGAATAATTTGCGCGTGTGTAGCTATTTAACTATCTGCATAATGTTATTTGTATATGAAAGTTAATAATTATAATTAATCGTAATTTTAGTATCCAATGTCATTCATATGTATATAAAATAGTTGGAAAATTGGTTGTAAATTGAGTCAGTTATGGTTATTTTAATAGTTTAGCCGTATATATATATATATATATAGTTTAATGCTCTGAGGGAGCGAGCGGCCCGACACAAGATGGCGGCTCATTGTGCAGCATCGCTCTGTGAGTCATCCCGTGTAGTTTTTAGGTATTTGAATAAAATGCAGCACATTTCTGCAGCAGACAGAGATGCCTCCGAACAAACGGATCCAGAAGAAGCCGGTGAAGCTGCAGTGTGAGTGGGGATCCTGTCAGGAGGATTTCAGCCGGATGGAAAACTTCTGTAAACACGCAGAGGGTCACCTTGCTGCTAACATGGAGGAGGAGGAGGAAGAGGAGGAAGGTGAGGAGGAAGGTGAGGAGGAGGGGGAGGAAGAAGAAGAAGGTGGGAAGGAGGAAGAAGGTCAGGAGGAAGGTGAGGAGGAGGAGGAGGAAGAGGAGGAGGAAGGTGAGGAGGAAGGTGAGGAGGAGGAGGAAGGTGAGGAGGAGGAGGAAGAAGGTCAGGAGGAAGGTGAGGAGGAGGAGGAGGAGGAGGAAGGTGAGGAGGAGGAGGAAGAGGAGGAGGAGGAGGAGGAGGAGGAAGAGGAGGAGGAAGGTGAGGAGGAGGAGGAGGAGGAGGAAGCTGAGGAGGAGGAGGGGGAGGAGGAGGAGGAGGAAGGTGAGATGCTTTGTGTAGCATCTCCCTGTGAAAGTTGCTCTGACAGTTCCTCTATATAAATAAACATTCTGTCATCGTAGCTTTTTTCTGGGTCTCCACTTTAAGAACCTCTGTCTTAGACAAAGAACAATAAATAAAGGTTTATTCAAACCTCTTTCCTGTGTGTTCCAAGAGGAGAGAAGCTGCCTGTGGAAGGACTGTGGCTTCTGCTCCGTGGAGGCTCCAGAGGAGCTGCGACGCCACCTTTTCTTCCACTGTTACCACACCAAGCTGAAGCAGCTGGGGCAGCAGGTGCTGAACGGCCAGCCGGACGTCAGCAGCTGCTCCATCGGGTACCACAACAGGAACATCATCCCCGACATCCCAGACAACTTCGTCTGCCTGTGGGAGGAGTGTGAGGTGGGTTAGATGCAGGGGTGATGTAGAGATATCTGCTTTAAAGGTTAAGGGAAGAGAATTTAAACTTGTTATCTATCACAGCAACCTCCATATGAAAACCCAGAGTGGTTCTATCGACACGTGGAGATGCACAGTCTGTGTATTGATGTTCCAGCAGGAGACTGTGAGTTCCCCATACGCTGTGGATGGAAAGGTAAGAAGAATGGCTGATCTGATCCATCTATTGATTATTAAAATCATTCATCAATTAGTTGTCTGTTCATTAAATGGTTTAAATGTGGATCAGTGTTTCCAAAGATGAAGATTCAACCTAAAATGTCTTTTTTTGTCCAAAGATCATCAGTTTATTATTATAGAGACTAAAGAAACCAGGAAATAATCAGAGAAGAGAAGCTGGAACCAGAGAATTTGGATGTTTTCTAATTAAAAAGAATTCCACCAGAATTCAACTAGAATTCAACCAGAATTCCACCATATTTTCAGCAGCAAGGGTTAGGGTTAGGACTAGGTCTAGTTCAGGCTGTCCGTGTTTTAACCAGCTGTTCAGGGCGTGTTCTGACCTCTCTCATGTTTTAAACTCCTGGTTAACGCTGCTGCTGCTGCTGCTGCTGCTGCTGCTGCTGCTGCTGCTGCTGCTGCTGCTGCTGCTGCTGCTGCTGCCGCCGTCGTTGTTCCTCCAGACTGTGAAGCCACAGCTAAAGGTCGTCCGAAGCTGCGTGAACATCTGCGCAGCCACACCCAGGAGAAGGTGGTGGCCTGTCCAGGCTGCGGTGGGATGTACGCCAGCAACACCAAGCTGTTCGACCACATCATCAGACAGAGCGCCATGGAAGGTACGACTGGAGCCTCAAACCCACGGCCCGCGGGCCACATCTGGGCCGCCAGCTGTTTCTCTGCAGCCCAGAGACCTGCCTGTAAAAAACATTCAAACTTAAAGGCAAAGACACGCTGGTCACTTCATCTCATACGGTTTCAGGTTACAAATATTCAGACACCACTGTGAGTGTAGAGGCAGTTATCTAATATAATAACAGCTAGAACATGTTTATAATTGTCTCTGTGAGTCCAGAAACATGTATTTACTTTATTTAACCTTTATTTAACCACTAAACCTGATCAAATCAACTACTGCATTAAATTAAACACTGAATTAAAACTAAATGCAGCAGAAACACGTTGATGTTGGAGCATTAAGTGTGTTGTGTTTAAATGTGAGGCTGCAGGTATTTACACTAATAATTATACGTAATATTTCCTGTTGTCCTGTGTTTTCCAGGTCAGAGGTTCCAGTGTTCTCACTGCTCCAAACGCTTTGCTACAGAACGACTCCTCAGAGACCACATGAGGACTCATGGTGATTTAAACTGATTTAAACTGGTTTAAATAACAAAACAATGCTAATTTAAAGCCCTGAGGCTGGATCTTTACCAATTAATCAATTAGTTGATTAGTTTCCAACTATCACATTAATCATTATCTATTTTATTGATTGATTAGTCATTTTTAATTAAACTGTTTAATTCCTGTTGTTACAGTCACTATAAATGTCCTGATCAGTGATTGGTCCGTTTATTTCCTGTTGTTACAGTCACTATAAATGTCCTGATCAGTGATTGGTCTGTTTATTTCCTGTTGTTACAGTCACTATAAATGTCCTGATCAGTGATTGGTCTGTTTATTTCCTGTTGTTACAGTCACTATAAATGTCCTGATCAGTGATTGGTCTGTTTATTTCCTGTTGTTACAGTCACTATAAATGTCCTGATCAGTGATTGGTCTGTTTATTTCCTGTTGTTACAGTCAGCCACTATAAATGTCCTGATCAGTGATTGGTCTGTTTATTTCCTGTTGTTACAGCCACTATAAATGTCCTGATCAGTGATTGGTCTGTTTATTTCCTGTTGTTACAGTCACTATAAATGTCCTGATCAGTGATTGGTCTGTTTATTTCCTGTTGTTACAGTCAGCCACTATAAATGTCCTGATCAGTGATTGGTCTGTTTATTTCCTGTTGTTACAGTCACTATAAATGTCCTGATCAGTGATTGGTCTGTTTATTTCCTGTTGTTACAGTCAGCCACTATAAATGTCCTGATCAGTGATTGGTCTGTTTATTTCCTGTTGTTACAGTCACTATAAATGTCCTGATCAGTGATTGGTCTGTTTATTTCCTGTTGTTACAGTCACTATAAATGTCCTGATCAGTGATTGGTCTGTTTATTTCCTGTTGTTACAGTCACTATAAATGTCCTGATCAGTGATTGGTCTGTTTATTTCCTGTTGTTACAGTCACTATAAATGTCCTGATCAGTGATTGGTCTGTTTATTTCCTGTTCTTACAGTCACTATAAATGTCCTGATCAGTGATTGGTCTGTTTATTTCCTGTTGTTACAGTCAGCCACTATAAATGTCCTGATCAGTGATTGGTCTGTTTATTTCCTGTTGTTACAGCCACTATAAATGTCCTGATCAGTGATTGGTCTGTTTATTTCCTGTTGTTACAGTCACTATAAATGTCCTGATCAGTGATTGGTCTGTTTATTTCCTGTTGTTACAGTCAGCCACTATAAATGTCCTGATCAGTGATTGGTCTGTTTATTTCCTGTTGTTACAGTCAGCCACTATAAATGTCCTGATCAGTGATTGGTCTGTTTATTTCCTGTTGTTACAGTCACTATAAATGTCCTGATCAGTGATTGGTCTGTTTATTTCCTGTTGTTACAGTCACTATAAATGTCCTGATCAGTGATTGGTCTGTTTATTTCCTGTTGTTACAGTCACTATAAATGTCCTGATCAGTGATTGGTCTGTTTATTTCCTGTTGTTACAGTCACTATAAATGTCCTGATCAGTGATTGGTCTGTTTATTTCCTGTTGTTACAGTCAGCCACTATAAATGTCCTGATCAGTGATTGGTCTGTTTATTTCCTGTTGTTACAGCCACTATAAATGTCCTGATCAGTGATTGGTCTGTTTATTTCCTGTTGTTACAGTCACTATAAATGTCCTGATCAGTGATTGGTCTGTTTATTTCCTGTTGTTACAGTCACTATAAATGTCCTGATCAGTGATTGGCCTGTTTATTTCCTGTTGTTACAGTCACTATAAATGTCCTGATCAGTGATTGGTCTGTTTATTTCCTGTTGTTACAGTCACTATAAATGTCCTGATCAGTGATTGGTCTGTTTATTTCCTGTTGTTACAGTCAGCCACTATAAATGTCCTGATCAGTGATTGGTCTGTTTATTTCCTGTTGTTACAGTCACTATAAATGTCCTGATCAGTGATTGGCCTGTTTATTTCCTGTTGTTACAGCCACTATAAATGTCCTGATCAGTGATTGGTCTGTTTATTTCCTGTTGTTACAGTCACTATAAATGTCCTGATCAGTGATTGGTCTGTTTATTTCCTGTTGTTACAGTCAGCCACTATAAATGTCCTGATCAGTGATTGGTCTGTTTATTTCCTGTTGTTACAGTCACTATAAATGTCCTGATCAGTGATTGGCCTGTTTATTTCCTGTTGTTACAGCCACTATAAATGTCCTGATCAGTGATTGGTCTGTTTATTTCCTGTTGTTACAGTCACTATAAATGTCCTGATCAGTGATTGGTCTGTTTATTTCCTGTTGTTACAGTGAGCCACTATAAATGTCCTGATCAGTGATTGGTCTGTTTATTTCCTGTTGTTACAGTCACTATAAATGTCCTGATCAGTGATTGGTCTGTTTATTTCCTGTTGTTACAGTCACTATAAATGTCCTGATCAGTGATTGGTCTGTTTATTTCCTGTTGTTACAGTGAGCCACTATAAATGTCCTGATCAGTGATTGGTCTGTTTATTTCCTGTTGTTACAGTCAGCCACTATAAATGTCCTCTGTGTGACATGACGTGTGCGTCGCCCTCAGCGCTGAGGAACCACATCAAGTTCCGCCACAGCAACGAGAAACCGTACAGCTGTGACTACTGCGAGTACAGGTGAAGCTGCACACACACACACACACACACACACACACACACACACACACACACACACACACACACACTTCCATTTCTGTTTCCCTAACACTGTTTCTCTGCAGCTGTAAGAACCTGATCGACCTGCGTAAACACCTGGACACCCACAGCAGTGAGCCGGCCTACCGCTGCGACGTCCCCGGCTGCAGCTTCACCTCCAGGACCCCCGGCACCATGAAGATCCACCACAAGAGAGAGCATGAGGTGGGAGGACGTTACTAACCTGCAGTCAGCAGAGTTCGGGGTCACTGATCCTTCTGTGGTTTTTCCTCCAGGGGACTTTCATAGCGCGCTACAAGTGTCACGTGTGTGGTCAGTGTTTCACCAGAGGAAACAACCTCACTGTCCATCTGCACAAAAAGCATCAGTTCAAGTGGCCGTCTGGACACCCCCGCTTCAGGTGAGGCCCTGACCTTAACATTTAAAATGTTAGATGAACTGGACCAGAATCTCTAGTTTCTGGGTTAAAATATTCAAATGAGTGTCTGGAATCAATCTGACATGATGTGTGTATTTAAAAGGAATAAAGAAGAAAAATACTGATGATTCTACTTCTACAGGAACTGAAGCAGCAATATTCTGTTTAATCTATTGATTATTGAAACGATTAATTGATTAGTCGTTTAGTTTGCTGTTATAAAGACTAAAGAAACCAGGAAATAATCAGAGAAGAGAAGCTGGAACCAGGGAATTTAGACATTTTCTTCTTTAAAATGACTCTAAACCATTAATCAATTCATGTAATAATTGTCAACTAATCAATGAATTGATTGAGGCAGACTGTATTGTTGCTAAAGCTGCTTTAGGACCATAAACACAGATATTTGTTATGAATAAACCATGAAAATTTAAATATTAAACTGGGAATACAGTCAAAATAGGGGCCCTTCAAAATAAAAGCATGTCCAGACCAACAGTCCACAACCCAAAGATCATCAGTTTATTATTATAGAGACTAAAGAAACCAGGAAATAATCAGAGAAGAGAAGCTGGAACCAGAGAATTTAGACATTTTCTACTGAATAAATGACTCAAATTAATTAATTGAGGTATTAATTAATGTACTCGTTAGCAGCTAATTGATTAATTGACTAATCGTTACAGTTCTAATTGACACAAGAGGCATCTTTATACAAATCAATGTGTAAAAGACCAAAAGTAGGAGTTAGATTTAGTTTTGTAGACGTTAAATACTCTATAGTATTAGGATTAGAGAAGCTGGAACCAGAGAATTTAGACATTTTCTACTGAAAAATTACACAAATCCATTAATCGAATATTTTTAGTATATTTTTCTTTTGTATTCTTGGTATTTGTAGTTTTTAAATTTTTAAATTATATATTATATTTTGTATTTTTTTGTATTTTTATATATTTTATAAATTATTGTTCTTTATATTTTTTGTATTTTGTTTTTTTTAAACATTTTTTTAAGTTTTTTTTTTTGTATTTCAGTATTTTATTTTTAGTATTGTTACTTTTAGCCTTTAATAATCAAGATCATCAGTTTATTATTATAGAGACTAAAGAAACCAGGAAATAATCCGATTTTAGAAGCTGGAACCAGAGAATTTAGACGTTTTCTTCTTTAAAATGACTCTAATCCATTAATTAATCATATTAACGGCTGATTAACGTGATATTTGTCCCCTGGTGTATTATCTCTCCAGGTATAAGGAGCATGAAGACGGTTTCCTGCGGCTGCAGCTGATTCGCTATGAGAGCGTGGAGCTGACTGAGCAGCTGATGAGGGAGAGGCAGCGGCATCAGGAGGAGGCGAATGGAGGCCAGGAGGAGGAGCAGGAGGAGGAGGAGCAGGAGGAGGAGCAGGGCTCAGCTCCTGCTGAGGTGCATATCGCTCTGAGAGGAGTTCTGCTGGAGGAGCCCAGTGCTGCTGCTGAGGAGGAGGAGGAGGAGGTGGAGGGGAGGATGCTGTACGTCCTCACTGAGGGTTTAACTCCGACTGGAGACGACGCTGTGGTGCTGCAGCTGCAGGAAAATACTCCACATGTGATTTAATGTGGACTCGTATCATGTCAGACATGAGGAATCAGCCTTCTACCACCTTTATATCAGCCTATATTAGGCTGCACACCTGCTGTAGTTCGCTAACGTTGTGTGTGAACTTCTACTTAAACAACAATAATGAGTTGATATCTGTAACATCTGCAGCATCTGGACCATTCTCTGTGAGATGATCGACACCTGGAAGGTTTGGAATAATGGAGTCATGAGAAAATGACAAAAGCAGAGAAATCATCAGCTCAGAGAACGTGTTGGTTTTATTATTAATGCTTAAACTACAAGTTAAATAAACTCCTGACACAGTGTTGACAGAAATAATGTGTTTTTTAAACATTTAGAATCAGCTCTACGGCGCCTCCTGCTGGTATTTGCTGCTCTATTGTTTAACATTAGTCTGACACTTCTGAAACTCTTAAAGCAGCCGACGACATATTCATTTAATCTGCTGCAGATCAAAGAATAGAATAGAGGAACATGATAATAAATACAAATTATTGCTTATTAAAGCACACGCTAAAGGTCCTGGAAAACAAGGTGTGTGTGAGTTATTGATAAATGCTGTTTGACGAGATGAGAAAGTCAAAAAAAATGTTTTTAAAAGTCTATTTTTATAATTTTATGACAAAAAACTTCACGATTTTTTTGTTTTTTTTTGACACAAACTGTTAAATTCTGTAACCGACAAGAATAGAATGATAAATATTAAATATATAATCCACCTAGAATATAAAACTAGTTAATAGCATCTGTAATTAATCCTAATTAAACCTTTTTTAGGAACATTAATGTATCTGATACCAAGTTTATAGGGTTACACCACATGACTGCATATAACTACACACATATATATATATATATATATATATATATATATATATATATATAGTTATATAGAGTTAATTTCCATGTATTTGATTAGAAACCTTTGTTCCCGAATGAACAGTCATGTGTGGTTAGTTGTACTTTAATGAACTTTATTTAATTTCCTCCAATCAGATCAGCAGCAGCCGCCTCCTGCAGAGACAGAATCGTCTGGTTGTGGCTTTGATTTCTGTTAATTAAGGCGACTTAAACGTCGTCCAATCAGAGGCTGATGAGCGTGTGTGTCAGATTACAGCAGCTTAGTGTACTACTGCTGCTCCTCAGCTCTGCTGGGACCAGTCTAATGACTCCCAGTGATGTTCTCCTCACGTCCCCACGTCCACCTGCAGCTTCTCCTTCTGTCAGACAGTGATTCCATCAGAAGATGAAAACCATGAGGTTAAATCTGCTGCTGCTGCTGTTTGGATGCTTTAACGCAGCCGTTTCTCAGCTTCCTGCCTGGATGGGAGTGATGGAAGGTAGTGGTAAGATCCATTCCACCTGTACCTGTTTGTATTATTAGGAATCTTTACTGTATTTAACATGAGATCCTGTTGCCTTAAAGGGATAGTTCACTATTTGTCATTCATCTGAAGCACAGACACAGAGTTTCACTGATTCTTCCAGGTTTGAGCTTTGCAGTGATTTTATATCTAATATTAAAGTTTAATTAACTCAGTTTAGTTGATGGGAGACATTCAGTGCAATTTGATCTCAATTTACAAAACAGGAGCAATGATATAAGAAAAAAAATCTGGATTTTGGAATTAATTTTATCGATTTTCTTGAATTTTATTGATTTTTCTTTAAACAATATTGAATTCTTTGACCTTTTTTATCTTCATGTTGTATTTTTCATACAATATATTTTATAATTCTAACTTTTAGCTGTCACATATTGGTAAAAAAATTAAAATAAGCAACATTATCTGCCAATTCATGAGAAGTAAACTCAATATTGGACTAATTGTTTTAAATACCAGATATTTTCCCCTAATAAGATTTAATATTTAGTTTTTTAAAGCAGCAGGTGAAGTTTTCTGGTGCCTTAAAAACTATTTACTGAACAAAACCTGTGAATATTTTAACCCCTGAGTTCAGTCATCATCTAGTGGACCGGATCAGACCCTTTATGTGTCCGGTTCTGGTCCCGGGCCGCATGTTTGACCCCCTGATTTAACTTGTCTCTGTTTTTTTGCTGCAGAAAGCATCAACATGTCAGTTTAAATAATTAGATTAAAGGGAGAATTCAGTGTTTTTTAGACATTTATCCCATTTCCTGTCAAAGACTAGTGAAATGTCCCTGGATGTTTGTGTGTTTGTGATTTGTAAATGCCGATAAAGTTTTATTTTCTGTAGGAGACAGGGAGTGGGTTCCTGGACCCGACTTCATGGACCAGCTGTACTGGTCGGGCACGGCGCCGCTGTGTTTCGGAGGCTGTAAGAGTCTCCACCAGGAGCTGAAGAGGGATCGATGTGGAGAGTCCAGCTGCTGCTGGCTGGGATACAAGTCCCTCTGCAAAGGTGACTGGACTACAAACATGGCCGCCCTGCAGAACACTAGCGACCTTTAATCTTCTGATCATTTCATTTGTTATTTCTCATTTTATTCTATGATTTCTATCATTTTATTGTGGTTTAATCAACTTCTATTCACGCATTTTATTTTATTTTTAATGCTCTTCATTCTAGTATTTTAATTAATTTTATTACAATTTATTCAACAATTAATACATCTATTATTTACGTTTTAATTATATTTTTATTATTTATTTTATTTTAATTTTTTGTATTTTTTAAATTTATTATTACTTTTTACATAAAAATTAAGAGAAAAAATTAATAATAATATTCATGAAAACAACAACAGTAATAATAATAATAATAATAATAGTAAATAAAAGGAATTTATTAGCTATATACATATATAATAACATAGATATAATTACTATCAATAATTAAATACTAATAATCATAATACATGATTAAAATAATTGCAGAAATAAGATTTTTTTAATTTCTTTGGTAAATAATTTACCTTTTTCAAGTTTTTTTTCCATATTTGGGTCAATTTATTCTTGATTAAAAAATAATAAGAAAAATATTATTTTGAAAAGAATAAATTCAAATAAATTAATAAATTCTAATTATCATTCTAATATTTGTTGTCACTTTTATTACAGTTTATTCAACAATTAATACATCCATTATATACTTTTTTATTATTATTTTTTATTTCTATTAATTATTTTATTTATTATTATTATTCAAAATAAAAATACTAATATTGTCTTAAAAATTATAAATTAAATATAAAGAATAAATTCAAGAAAATTACATTCTAATTATTATTATTCTAATATTTCTATTAATACAAAATAAACTTGTCTTATTTCTTTTCTCGATTTGTCTCTTGAGTTTAATCCTTTTTTTAGACAATATTCATCTTATTTTCACCAAAAAAGACGAAAAAAATGAAATCAGCAAAATAATCTGCTAATGAAATGAATCCATGAGATAATTTTATCTTATTTCTAAACTATTTTAATTTATTGAAGAAAATGTGACTCTGATTTTCCTAAAACAACAAATTGGACCCAAATAATGAAAACACCTGAAATAACGAGATAATTCTCCTCCATATTGGACTGATCTGTTTTCACCTGGTAATATTTCATGCTGTGTGTGTGTGTGTGTGTGTGTGTGTGTGTGTGTGTGTGTGTGTGTGTGTGTGTGTGTGTGTGTGTGTGTGTGTGTGTGTTTTCTATCCTGCTGTGTGTGTGTGTGTGTGTGTGTGTGTGTTTTCTATCCTGCTGTGTGTGTGTGTGTGTGTGTGTTTTCTATCCTGCTGTGTGTGTGTTTTCTATCCTGCTGTGTGTGTGTGTGTGTGTGTGTGTGTGTGTGTGTGTGTGTGTGTGTTTTCTATCCTGCTGTGTGTGTGTTGTGTGTGTGTGTGTGTGTGTGTGTGTGTGTGTGTGTGTGTGTGTGTGTGTGTGTGTGTGTGTGTGTGTGTGTGTGTGTGTGTTTTCTATCCTGCTGTGTGTGTGTGTGTGTGTGTGTGTGTGTGTTTTCTATCCTGCTGTGTGTGTGTGTGTGTGTGTGTGTGTTTTCTATCCTGCTGTGTGTGTGTTTTCTATCCTGCTGTGTGTGTGTGTGTGTGTGTGTGTGTGTGTGTGTGTGTGTGTGTGTGTGTGTGTGTGTTTTATATCCTGCTGTGTGTGTGTGTGTGTGTGTGTGTGTGTGTGTGTTTTCTATCCTGCTGTGTGTGTGTGTGTGTGTGTGTGTGTGTGTGTGTGTGTGTGTTTTATATCCTGCTGTGTGTGTGTGTGTGTGTGTGTGTGTGTGTGTGTGTGTGTGTGTGTGTGTGTGTGTGTGTGTGTGTGTGTGTGTGTGTGTGTGTGTGTGTGTGTGTGTGTGTGTGTGTGTGTGTGTATCAGTGAGCTGTGGTGTCCCTGACGTGGACTACAATGGGCTGGTGTTTGGCAGTGAGTGGTGGGTCGGTTCTGTGGTCACATACACCTGCAGACCTGGATTCGTGCTGGTAGGAAACCCGACCAGATCCTGTCAACCCAACGGAGTGTGGACCCCTAAACCCTCCTGTCTGAGTGAGTTCCCTCCACAACACTAGAACCAGCTTAATTACTGGCTAATTAACTGTGTTGTTAGGTTAACTCTCAGGTAAATACAGTGAAACTGCAGCTGAAAGATACGTTAATACTATAGAAACTAACAGCTTCCTGCTTATTTACTCTGTAAATTCTCATTTTATGCAGTAATTGGTGCTGAAAGGTTGTTTATTGCATTGAAATAGAAGAATTTATCATTTATTTACTTGTTAAATCTCTCAGATTCTCTGTATTTTTACCTAATGACACCATATAAAATACATAATATTATCTGTATTTACCTCTGCTACTTATATGTTATAACTACTATATATTTAGTGGGTAAATACCTCAGATTTCAGCTATAGATTCTAATCATTTACCTTTATATAATTACTTAATGACTGCATATATTTACCAGGTAAATATCTAATTAATTACCTAATGACACCATATAAAATACAGTATTAGTCTTAATTCCTCTGTATTTACAGGGGTTACTCATGACCCAACAATATATTATAAATATTATAGATTTAGTGGGTAAATATCTAGTATTTCAGCTATAGATTCTAAACATTTACCTGTGTATATTAACCAATAATTGTATAGATATGTAAATATCTAGTATTTCAGCTGTAGCTTCATCGTATTTACCTACTTATTAATAGTGATAATTACCCAATGACACCATATAAAATACAGTATTAGAGTCTTAGTTTCTCTGTATTTACCTCTGCTATTTATTACCAACAATATATTATAAATATTATATATTTAGTGGGTTAATATCTAGTATTTCAGCTATAGATTTTAGTCATTTAACTATAGTAATTACCCAATGATTTCATATATTTTGCAGGTAAATATCTAGTATTTCAGCTGTAGATACTAAACATTTATATATTAACCAATAATTGTATATAAATTCCAAGTAAATACCTAGTATTTACCTACTACCATTAACACTATATAAAATAAAGTATTACTAGGTATAAAACTACTATATATTTAGTGGTAAACACCTAATATTTATAGATTTTAATCATTTATAAACTATATAAAGTTCCTCCATATATTTATTATTTTATATTTTGATCTCAGTGTGTTGAAGCCTTGTGTTTTCCTTGTTTCAGGGATGTGTCGTCGGGGTCGTGTAGAGGTCAGTGAGCGGGAGCTGAGCGGCTCGTGTAACTCCAGCTGCAGCTATAAAACCTACTCTGGTCCTCCCAAACACGGCTGCAGCCGCCTGGACAACTGCAAGAAGAAGGCCACCGGCTGGAAGAGGTTCTTCAAACAGTGTGTTCCCTGCATCTGTGACTGTGCTCAGTCCTGCAGTGAGTGGATATACATATATATACATATATATATACAGGAATAACATCATACAGGAATATATACACAGGAATATATCATGGAATATATCAGGAATAAAGTGGTTTAGGGTTAGTTCAGTGAAAGTTCAGTGGGATCAGACTGTGGTTAATCAATGCTTCAGGGCTGCAGATAATTAATAATTGATAATTAATGGATTAATAAAACGTGGCACCTCGAAGGCAAAGCAACAAAAAACAACTATTCTGATGGTTTATTAATCTATTGATTATTGAAGTTATTCATTGATTAGTTGTCTGGTTCATAAAATGTCACAAAACTAAAGATTCAACCTAAATCTTTCTCAGAATTTGGACGTTTTCTTCTTTAAAATGACTCTAATCCATTAATCAATTCATGTAATAATTATCAACTAATCAATTAATTGATTGAGGCAGACTGTATTGTTGCTAAAGCTGCTTTAGGACCATAAACACAGATATTTGTTATGAATAAACCATGAAAATTTAAATATTAAACTGGGAATACAGTCAAAATAGGGGCCCTTCAAAATAAAAGCATGCTCAAAATGATCCACAACCCAAAGATCATCAGTTTATTATTATAGAGACTAAAGAAACCAGGAAATAATCAGATTTTAGAAGCTGGAACCAGAGAATTTAGACATTTTCTACTGAATAAATGACTTAAATCAATTATCAAACCAGTTAATAGTTGTCAATTAATCAATTAATCATTACAGCTCTACATTTCATTAAAGTTTAATAATATTTTTGTCTTTTTTTGTATTTTGCAGCGATTTCAGGTTAAAACACAGACGTTGGGACGTTTTAAACTGAACAGACGTCACATGAAGAAGAAGAAGAAGAATCAGTTTTTATTCGTCTGATGGAACAAAAACAAAGACACTAATTGAATCTCAGTGTAAAATCTGAATCCACTGATACGAGCAGATAGAACAGAGCAGGGAATGAATCCCACTCAGCAGATAATACAGTTACTGACCAGTAGAACAGAAGCTCCGGGCAGTGACGTCTACTTTAACAGGAACAGGAGAGAGTTTGTGTGGTTGGTTGATGAACTCGTGGTTCAAAGTGTCAGACCAATAAATCAACAGGTTCATTAATGTCTGTGTAAACAGCAGAAATACAGCTGAATATCAGCAGACGTGTAAATCACAGACATCAGAGGCTCCATCTGTCCTGAAGCTGCTGAAACCTTAATCTCGTTAGGAAAAGGGGGCGGAGCCTCAATCAGGAGTTAACGAGGAGGCTTTATTCTATCATAACATTTAAATCATTAAACTGTTTTAGTTTCAAAGTGAAATGTTTAAATTGATGACCTGAAATGATTTCTGTGTTTGAGAGGAATAAAACGAGAGAAACACTCTGGAAAGGTAAGAAATAACAGCTGATTAATTAATTAATTAATCTGTTAAATGGTTAATTAATTAGTTGTTATTAGATCAGGCTTTAAGACGTTGTCATTTCACTATTTTCTGACATTTTACAGATGAAGGTTTGAATATTTTGATAAAGTATTAATGTATTGATCATTAAAACAATTAATTGATTGTTTGGTTCATTAAATGGTGATTATTTATAAGAATAATAAGGATTTGAGAGGATAAACTTCACCTCCTCAGTTTTATTTCATAGACATATCAGCTTTATGTAATAATAAGTTGTAATGGTTCTTTTTATATTATAAAATAATTCATCATTCACTTAAAAGACTCAGAGAAATCTACTGAATTCAACCACTAGATGCTGCTGTTCTTTATTTATCATTCAACCTCCACAGGAAGCAGAGTCTCCCAGAGATAAATGATCAGAGCTTTAATATAAAGTTATAAGAAACAGCAGAATTTAATCAGGTTTATCTGGAGCAGTAATATAAATAAAATAAAATATAAATTAAATATTGACCTGATTATTTAACCTTCAATTAACCAAACAGCAGAGACATAAGAACTAAAAGTGCCGTTTCTCATGTATTTTACATTCACTCATTTCATTTCAATTAATATTTTCAGCAAAAACATCATTAAATAATCAAAAACTGTAAATATTTGATCTGTTTATCCCTGAAAGATTCTCACTGACTTCACATTTCTGTAAAGAAACAGGAACTGGAACATTTATTTTTGCATTTTTATCAGGGAAATATCTTATATTTAGTAAAATTACTCCAGTAATGAGTAGAATTATCTTGATTTATTAGAATCTGACCTAAAAACGTCGGATTTATAAAATAAAAAGTCCATAATATGAGGATAGTTAAAAACTGAAGGATTCATATAGAAGAAACAGGAAGTGGAACATTAATCGTCTCATCAGTCGTCCAGTGATTGGAGCCTCTAGCGGCCGGTTCTGGCCCCCGAGCCACATGTTTGACACCTTAATTGAAAATGTTCTTGCAGGAATAGAATGAAAAGATAATTAGTCCATCGCTGTTTCTCCTAATAAATCAATGTTTATAGTCAGACTATAATCGAATACCCATCAGATATTTGACTATAATCACATTAAGGGACGTTGTGAGGTGATGAATAAAGGAACAGCTGATTCTCCTGCCTCGTTAAGGCTAATTAAAGGTCCCCCCTCGTTAAGGCTAATTAAAGGTCCCTGAGACGTTAAAACTCAGGAGAGAAGCTCTGATCCAGCCTCTTCTCTCCTGAGTTTCCTGCCGTGTCCCAGTACGACTCCAGAGAAACAAAGTCTGACTCCAGTTTCTGTGAATCTGACGTTTCAGGTAAATAAATTCACAATAATCCTCGATTCTAACGACTTAATATAACATATAAATATAACATTACACTCATTAATGCCTTTACAAATATGTATTTTAAATCCTAGTATCTATATTTACTGTGTTTACATGTTTTCATGTAGTATTTTAAATCCTAGTATCTATATTTACTGTGTTTTACATGTTTTCATGTAGTATTTTAAATCCTAGTATCTATATTTACTGTGTTTTACATGTTTTCATGTAGTATTTTAAATCCTAGTATCTATATTTACTGTGTTTACATGTTTTCATGTAGTATTTTAAATCCTAGTATCTATATTTACTGTGTTTTACATGTTTTCATGTAGTATTTTAAATCCTAGTATCTATATTTACTGTGTTTTACATGTTTTCATGTAGTATTTTAAATCCTAGTATCTATATTTACTGTGTTTTACATGTTTTCATGTAGTATTTTAAATCCTAGTATCTATATTTACTGTGTTTTACATGTTTTCATGTAGTATTTTAAATCCTAGTATCTATATTTACTGTGTTAACATGTTGTCATGTAGTATTTTAAATCCTAGTATCTATATTTACTGTGTTTTACATGTTTTCATGTAGTATTTTAAATCCTAGTATCTATATTTACTGTGTTTACATGTTTTCATGTAGTATTTTAAATCCTAGTATCTATATTTACTGTGTTTTACATGTTTTCATGTAGTATTTTAAATCCTAGTATCTATATTTACTGTGTTTTACATGTTTTCATGTAGTATTTTAAATCCTAGTATCTATATTTACTGTGTTTTACATGTTTTCATGTAGTATTTTAAATCCTAGTATCTATATTTACTGTGTTTTACATGTTTTCATGTAGTATTTTAAATCCTAGTATCTATATTTACTGTGTTTTACATGTTTTCATGTAGTATTTTAAATCCTAGTATCTATATTTACTGTGTTTTACATGTTTTCATGTAGTATTTTAAATCCTAGTATCTATATTTACTGTGTTTTACATGTTTTCATGTAGTATTTTAAATCCTAGTATCTATATTTACTGTGTTTTACATGTTTTCATGTAGTATTTTAAATCCTAGTATCTATATTTACAGATTTTTAAAGACATGCTTCTTTGCTAATGTGCAGAAATGTGGCTGAAAACATGCAAATTTCACCTTTCACCTCATTATGACCTTTAGAAATGTGCATTTTTACCTTTAAACTCCAAGTAAAAAGCCAGTTTTTTATCCCTAGTGTTTCTGTTTGAAGACGTCTGACGTGTCCCTGCAGCAGAGATGGAGGAGTAAAGAATTAAAGGAGTAAAGGACTAAAGGAGTAAAGAATTAAAGGAGTAAAACAGCAGGACCAGTGCTATTGAAGCTCCTGTAACAGACGTTCCTCCTCCGTCGTGCTGCGTTTCCTGCAGCTTCCTCTGAGCTGCCGGCAGGACGCCGCCGTCCACCACGGAGCTGGAATAACACTCAGGAGGATCCTCCTGGTTCCTGGAGCTGTGGAACCGTGTTCTACACACGTGTTCATCAAAAACACACATGTTCTATATATGTTTACTGACAGCAGAGAAACTGAGCCTTCAAACAGGCAGTGAAGTTGTGATGTCACTACTACACAGTCACAGAAAGTGGAGAATATGGGACAAAAATATCAGTTAACTACCAACGACAGATCAATGTTCAATAATCAATAGTTAACAACGTAGACAAACAGCTTTACTGATGTAATGGACTTAAATAAAGGATGGAAAAGGCTTTTAATTTGGTAACTTAATACATTTAACTTGTTAACAGGATTAAAAGGCTTTTAATTTGGTAACATGATTAACTTGTTAAGATAAAGGATTAAAAGACTTTTAATTTGGTAACATTATTAGCTTGTTAAGATAAAGGTTTAAAAGGCTTTTAATTTGGTAACTTAATACATTTAACTTGTTAACAGGTTTAAAAGGCTTTTAATTTGGTAACATGTTTAACTTGTTAAGATAAGGGTTTAAAAGACTTTTAATTTGGTAACAGTATTAACTTGTTAACACAATAAAGGTTTAAAAGACTTTTAATTTGGTAACATGATTAACTTGTTAAGATAAAGGTTTAAAAGACTTTTAATTTGGTAACATGATTAACTAAAGATATGTAAATAGTCTCTACTACTGATATTCTATGAAACTATTGTTTTATTGTATTGATGATGTGGATATTGATGATATATATTGATGCTGGAACAGTAACATTGGGTTTTATTTAATGTCATTAATGTTATTGTTATTAATGTTATTATTGTTATTAATGTTATTATTGTTATTAATGTTATTAATGTCATTAATGTATAAACTCATTGCTGCAGCTGCATCAGTGTATTTTAGTCTTTTAACAGGTTAAATTCCTCCTTCGTCTTTATTTCTGGTGCTGACATGTCTCCATCAGTGACATATTTCTATATTTCTATAGTCTGAGGATTCAGTGTCTGACTCTATTAATAGATTCTCTGCTCGTTCCGGATGCAAATCACAGGAGGAAAAACGTCAAAAACCGCCTTAATGCACCGAGATCAGCGCTCTGATTAAGGCGCAGGTGCCATCAGCTAAAACCGGTCTGGTTTCCTCTCAGGGTGGTGATGTCAGCCGCGGAGGGCCGCGTTTGAACGCGAGTAACCTCGGCTGATTTACCGAAAATAACCCGGGCACTGCAGCATCAGCACCGGGCAGCTGCGCAGGTGCGAGCCGTTAAAGAGACAGAGGAGCTTTAAAATGAAAAAATAAATAGATTTATATATTTTACGCAGAAATGAGATGGAGCCAAAAGTGAACACCTGTTATCACTGTTGAATCCACAGCGGGTTCATTTAATTCCCCTGGAGACAGCAGCAAAAACACGATTATACTGATAAAACGTGTTTAAATGAACATGTGAGGGGCTTATTTCTTATCATTTAATCCCAAAAAAGTCAATCTGGTGATGGGAATGAATGAGGTCACAGCTTCAGGATTAAATCAGACACTTTTTTTATTCTCATCATCATTAAAGACGCTCCAGACGCGTCAGGACGCAACTAAACTAAAAGTCTGCTTTTCTGTTTTTTCTGTTTTTTCCATCCAGCAGCAGCAGCATCAGCATCAGCAGCAGCAACAGCAACAGCAACAGCAGCAGCAGCAGCATCAGCAGCAGCAACAGCAACGCCCTGTATCTCCACCACATCACACCGCCGCCGTGCGTAAAACGCCACAGACGCACGGACCAACGCCGCCGCCGTCGCTGCTGAAGCATCCGCAGCGCTGGTTGCTCCTGGTGTTTTTATTTCTTCGTCTCATTCCAGATGCCAGACACCGAGGGGAGGACTGTCACTAACTAACCGCTACGGTACGAATAAAAGAAGATGCGCGTGAGACGCCGCGACGCGTGTTCCGCGACACGGATGCGTTTGACGAGCGGAAACGAGGATTAAACAGAAAAATAAAGGACGAGACGAGACATGACAGGCTGCTGCTGCTGATGAAGATGATGATGATGAAGATGCTGCTGCTCCAGGATGCAGCTCCAGTTCTGAGGCCGGACATGATGCTGATGTGTGGGGTCGCTGCTGCTGCTGCTGTGGCGGATGCGGGATCTGCGGGACGGTGCGCGCCGCACCCCGACAGATATTAAGGAGAGGAGCTTGTTGTTGTTGTTGTTGTTTATTCCTGGACTGTAGCTGCGCTGAGCATCTTCTTCTTCTTCCTCTTGTTGTTTTTTGTGGCTTCCTGGGACAGTTTTTCCTGATGTGGACGGATTGTGCGTCTTTTTTCCTCTGAAGGGACCAGCTGAGCTTCCTCACGCACAAAAACAACAAGTATGTGCAATGCAATGCGTGATTTGTGTGTGTATGTGTGTGTGTGTGTGTGTGTGTGTGTGTGTGTAATAATTCATCTCCCTTTTAAATAGAAGTGCATCCTCTTCTATTCTGTGATTTCCAGCTTTAAATGCTGATGTTCCTGCTGTTAACAGGTGTTTTTTAATTATTATTCTTTATTCTTTTATTCTCCTCTCCCACTAAATCCCTGCAGGAATCTGAGAAGCTGAACCCTGAATTCATTTAATAACCATATTTCATCCGTTCCAGGAGACTTTTACTATGTCCCGGCTCACGTGTTCCATCTTTGAGGCCTTCATCTCACTGAGAGCCCATTAAAGTCGTCCAGTGTTTCCAGGGCTTCTGTCCACGCTGCTAATGGAGATTCACTAATGTGCAGCGTTGATCAATAGGAGCCGTGCTCATTTCTTCTTCTGCTTCTGCTTCTTCTTCTTCTTCTTCTTGTCGTGACATATAGATTGCATGCAGCCCTGGTAGTACTACAGCTCTGAGCCATTGGTGTCATTTACACTACGTGATAGTTAGACTCAGAAGACGAGAGAAACTGGAAGTTTGCTGTGAAATCTGCATTAATTTACTGTTTTTAACATGTTACTGTCAGCGGTTGTTGGATTAATGTAGATTAGTTACTGCATTATGATATAGTTAATCATCTAATACTGTATAAATAACTTAAATCACAGTATTTAAGTTATTTATATCATAGAATTAATCACCAATGTGTAAAACTATGACTTTAAAATCTACAGAAACTAATCACCTAATACTGTAAATACAACTGAAATCACTGCTTTCATTGATTTTATCTGACAGTGAATCACCCAATACTGTAAATACAAGAGAAATCATAGTATTTGATTGATTTTATTTGACTGTTAATCAATTAATTCTCTTAAAACAGCTGAAATCACAGTATTTAATCTAGTTTTTGACAGTTAATCACCTAAAACTGTAAATACAAGAGAAATCACAGTATTTAATTGATTCTTATTGTACAATTAATCACCAACTGTGTGAAAACATGACCTTAAAATGTGCAGTAACTATACGTCTAATACTGTAAATATAACTTTAATGGATTTTATTTGGCAATTAATTACTTCAAACTGTAAATTCAACTTTAATCACAGTATTTAATTGGTTTTATTTTATAGTTAATCACCTAAAACTATAAAAAACAACTTAAATTGAAGCATTTAATTGAGTTTTATTGTGCAAACACCTAATACTGTAAAAACAACTGATTTTATTTGACAGTTAATCAATTAATTCTGATAAAACAACTGAAATCAAAGCATTTAATTGTACAATTAATGACCCTATACTACACTATTAAACCATGATTTTAAAATGTACAGAAACTAATCACATAATACTGTAAATACAACTTTAATCACAGTATTTAATTGATTTTTTTGACAGTTAATCATCTAATACTGTAAAAACAACTTAAAAAAATCAGTTAAATACTGTGATGTCTTTATATTTACACACTGTAAAACATTGCTTAGAAATCTGCAGTTATTTAATCACAGTATTTAAGAAATTACAGCATTTAATTGATTATTATTATACAATTAATTATCTTATACTACAGTGTTAAACCACGAACTTAGAATTTACAGTAACTATGGACCTAATACTGTAAATACAACTAAAATAACAGTATTTAATAGATTTTAGTGTAGGTTAATTACCTTATACTGCACTGTTATACCATTAAATTAAAATATAACTATATGAAATACTGAAATCACTGTTTAATTGATTTCTAGTGCACAATTAATCACCTAATACTGTAAATACAATGGAAATCACTGTATTTAACAGGTTTTTGACGGTTAATCACTTGATACTGTAAATAGAACTACAAATTAATCACTAACTTCACTGTAAAAGCATGAAAATGAATTAAATGCTGTAAGTTTCAGGGTTAGAAGCTGCAAATCTGTCAAATATTAAAACAAGCGACGTATTTATGACCCAGAAACGAGCAGAAACATCTTGTTTTGTCTTTTTGTGGCCGTGTGATGTTTATTTGCTCTAAATGTCCAAATTCTAAAGGTGTAATATTGATTTTCAAAAGTCAATTTCAGGTCTTAGGCAGTTTTCCAACTGTTCCTTAACTATACTCTCAAACATAAAACAGTGGTTCTACCTAAAAATAAAAATAAGGCGACGTTTCCACATATTCTGGTCAAAATAAAGATTTTAATTAAACACTGAAACACTGAGTTGACTAAAAACATGAACTTAAATATTTGTGATCATGTTTTAAGTTGAATCAACATAATATTTAGCAGCTGAGAATCCAGAATAAAACTAATTCCTAAGTAGAAAAAACGTATTAATTATCATAATACGAATATTTAAGTTGATTAAATATGTTTTAAATATGATAAAGACATAAACAATAAACTGTTTTAAGTTGGTTGAGACTAAAATATCAATTTTCCACTTGGATTTTTTTTTTAGTTTGTGTGACGCGTTCGTTTGTTGCCGTGGCAACGGCCAGAAGCTCGTTAGTCCCGATCAATAAATGTCATCAGAACTCATAGAAATACAAATATTTAAATCATTAAAATGATTTCTTTTGTGTATTTGGATATAATTTTATTTCTTGTACTAAAAAAGTGTTTTGTTGAAATTACTTAATTTTATTATGTCAAATTGTTGCAGGAATTTAATTTATCTAAACCTAGATATATATTTTAAGTTGATTCTACTTATATTTGTTTCATCACTTGCAGGATAATTATTTTTAGTAGAATTTACTTAAATCTTTAATTACATTAGGATGGAATTACTTCTTCTTATTTCTGGTACTATGATGTAGATTCAGTCAATTTAATAGTTTAACTCGACATATTTAAGTTAAATCCAACATTTTTAACATTATTAACATTCAGACAAAGAGTCAGACTAGTTGTTCAGTGAGTTCAGTCCAGAAGGAAATAATAAATTTAATTTAAGGTGTTTTAAATTTAATTCGTCCATAAAGCTGAAGATGTTTCTATTCAACAAACTGGCTGATGTCAGGAAATAAGTTTTATTTCATTCTAAGAATCCAGGATAATACTTTAATTTCCTGCTTTCTGCTGATTAATTTCTGCTTCTTCCTCTTCAGTTTATGGTGGAAAAGAATTATTGATGTTAAGGAAAAACACAAATTCAGCCACTGGTTGATAATAAACTCTAATAGAATGAAACTGTATTATTTCCATATATTTGTTGACTAAAGAGCTTAAACACACTCATTTATAAATGTAAATCTGTCTCATTCAAAGTATTTTTCACGTCATTTCTTACTGTTAAATCTCATATATTCATATTATAAAACATATATTTTACTACTTGAAGTCCGGCTGTAACTCGGTGGCATCTTAAATTATTAGAATATGAAAAAAAGTTCATTATTCTTCAGAAAGTAAAACACATCACAAGAAATAAAAGCTTCCAACTATTTGAGATGCATAAACATAATTAATTCACAAGCTAAAACATACAGTTTATAAATATATTAAATGGTAAAAATCCACCTTTAACTTGGTGACATTAAATTATTATAATATCATAAAAAAGTTCAATATTCTACATAAAGTAAAACTCATGACAAGCAACAAATGCTGATTATTTCAATGAATGACTCTATATAATAGTCTCAAAAGGATTAATGACAAATATATAACATTTTCATGATATTCTAACTAAATGAGATATAACATAATTATCATTACAGCATTTAAACTAATAGATTATTTACAGGTAAAACTTATACTTTTTGGTGAATGTTTGATAATCTACCTTTAACTTGGTGACTGAGAATAAACATAATTATTGAACATTAAAGCATTTCAACATGAGCATAAACTCACTGTTTACAGCTGTAGCACCAATTAAAAGCAGCCAGGTAATTAAGCCTTAATTAAAAATGCTTGAATCCTGCACATAATCCTCTTTGAATACCGAGTCTGACTCTCAGCTGCAGAACAACAACAGGATCTGGTATAAAACACGGTGTTGTTTTAGTTTCAGTGGGTTTTCTGACGCTAATGGATCAGCAGCAACTACCGACATGTTTTATCAGACACTTCAGGGAAAGTTGTGTGAATCAGCAGGAACTGATCTGCAGGAATGAAACCAGATCCCGACTCCTCACACTCACAATCTCATTCCCCTGGACCACATGGAATAAAACGCTAATCAGATCATGTCCAGCGCTCGTTTTCTGAGAAGAAATCTGCCGCGAGCCTGAAATGGTTGGAGTCCTGGACTCTGCTGCAGCAGCAGAGTCCAGTCAGTCACTCAGCTACTAAACAAATCGCAGGAAAAACGAGCGGCCAAATGTTTGGTTGGGTTCATTTCTCTCCATCTGTCTCACTGCGGGGTTCATTTCTCATTTCTGACTAAATCACTCAAGAATTTGAGGAAAGAGAAAAGCAGAAAACGTTTTATCCTTCTTAATTCATACATTAAAACCTAATTCTGTGTCATTTCCATGAAGTTTCTAAGGCACTCATTGTGTGCATTGAGGTTTTTCATATGTGAAAATATGTAATATGAAGCAGGATTGATGTAAAAAAACACACAAAAGCAGGGATGTGTAATTAAAGGGATAATTCTATATATTTCTTGACCTTTAACCTCATTTCTCATGTGTTCTGTCATGTATCTGAAGCACAGACATCCTCCAGTGTTGATGTTTCTATATAATGGAGGATTTGACTGAATAATCCCTGGTAGGAAGCTGTGTATTCATACACTCTCAGTAATGTCTCCCATTTTTATCTGTACTTTTATTTTGAAAGGTTTGGAAATGAGTGGCGGAGGTTTACTAGAGCCGTGCTGTGGTCTGTGAAATAGTTCCTTAACAAATGCAGCTCCGGTTTCACATAGAATTAACAAGTTGTCTATAAATTGACAACAAGCAAAATTGAAGCATGAGCTTCCTGGAAATTAAACTGAAAATCACTACAAACTGGAGAATCAGTGAAATTCTGTCTCTGTGCTGCAGATAAATGAGAAAAATACTGAAAAGGCAGCAACATTTGATGGTTTAGAGTAAAGATCCATAAGGAACAGAGTGGCGGAGGTTTACTAGAGCTGTGATGTGGTCTGAGAAATAGTTCCTTAACAAATGCAGCTCTGGTTTAAATATTCAGTTAGAAGTTTATCTATAAACTGTCAGATTAAACCATGTGGGTCATGTTTGGACAAAAGCTGCTGAAAATCTGCCCTGTTCATGAATATTATATATAAAATGTGGTTGAATTCTGGTCTCTGTGCTTCAGATACATGACAGGAACATGGAAACTGGGGGATATATGTTTAAAAACTACTGAACTCCCCCTTTAATCCTGCATCCTGGTGTGTAACCTTCCATCTCTGTGTTCTGCAGCGTTGCAGCATGGCCGAGCGGACGCTGGAGCCGGGCTCTGTCAGCATCCCCATGGAGGAGACCAAGCTGCCGGGCGGAGCTCCACAGGAGGCGCCGCTGCTCACTCACCTGAAGAAGGTGGAGAACCACATCACGGAGGCCCAGCGCTTCTCACACCTCCCACGCCGCTCCGCCGTGGACCTGGAGTTCAACGAGCTGTCCTACACCATCCGAGAGGGGCCCTGGTGGAGGAGGAGAGGTAGGACGAGACTCAGAGGAGGAGGATTAAAGGTGCAGCAGCCAGACCTCCACTGTAGGAGACGTCTGACTGCAGGCTGCAAGATGTGGGCGTGCCATAAGTGGGCGTGGCTTCAGGGCTGGGTGTACTGTAAGTGGGCGTGGCTTCAGGACTGGGTGTATTGTACGTGGGCGTGGCTTCAGGACTGGGTGTACTGTATGTGGGCGTGGCTTCAAGACTGGGTGTACTGTATGTGGGCGTGGCTTCAGGGCTGGGTGTATTGTACGTGGGCGTGGCTTCAGGACTGGGTGTATTGTACGTGGGCGTGGCTTCAGAACCAGGTGTGTCGTGAGTGGGTGTGGCTTCGATCAGGAGATGCACTTTGCAGCAGGTGGTGATTTATACACTAAGGAGATGTTATCCCTTTTTAAATCAAGAAGGTGAAGTAGAAATGTTGGGTTTGGTAATTAAGTTTTGCATGTTGTAATAAAATGAAATGAGTGTCGTTAGAAGTGACGCATTTTAAGACATGGGCGTGTCTTTAATCTAGAAATCACTGTCTCTTTAATCTAAAATGGGCATGCCTTTAATCTTGAAGGGGGCGTGTCTTTAATCTTGCAGTAGACATGTGTTGAATGGGTGTGTCTTTAAAGGTGGGTGTGTCTTTAATCTATAAATGGACGTGTCTTTAATACATAAGTGGCCGTATCTTTAATGTAGAAGTGGGTGTGTCTTTAATCTATTAGTGGGTGTGTTTTTTATCTAGAAGTAAGCATGTCTTTAACCATGCAGTTGACATATGTTGAATGGGTGTGTCTTTAAAAGTGGGCGTGTCTTTAATCTATAAATGGGTGTGTCTTTAATCTAGAAGTGGGTGTGTCTAATCTTGCAGGACCCAGGCAGATTCTATTGTATTTGTCCACTCACACTAAGAGAAGTAAAAATATCCGTTTAACTCTCTGTTGCATAGCGCTGCCAAATGACAACAATCAATTTGTTTCAATATTATGAAACAGCAGTGATATAAAATCAATGTTTCACTCTTTAGCTGCAATAATCCTGTCTTTTACTTTGAAGGACAAACAAATAATCACATCACATGACCAGGAAATCCTGTTTTCATTCCTTTTTACATGGACTGATTCAAATCACTTGAACCTATGAGGCACATTTGCTGCAGCAAATCCAAATACTGCAATGCATTCTGGGACAAAATTAGACTATCAATAATCACTATTAATGTATAATATCAGTTATAGATTATAGTCTATAGTCTTCTTCTTAGCTTCTTGATTTTTCTCTCAAATCACCAGATAACTGTATTTAAGTTGATTCCTTGCTTTAAAGTGAAGGATCCTAGGGACCATGTGGAGGAGGCAAATCAAGGATTCCTCTGAAGTCTCCACCCTGCTGAATCCACAGAGCAGCCAAACATCATGGTTTACAGAGGGAGTTGTAGCCGATAAGATGAAACGACTGAAGCCTGGAGACTCAAAGTCTCATCATTAATAACTGGGGGGGTTTAAATGCTTCATATTTCCTGAGCGGATCAATCGTGGTCCTGACTCACTCCTCTGTACCACCGCCTGTCGTCAGACATCACGGGGAGAGGAGAGGCCGGCAAACACTGTGCCAACCTGTGAGTGTAAATAATTTACTGTCTGAAGTGCTGAGTGCAGCAAAGCTGAACGTCCCATGCTCCGCCCGACGCGACACGGCGGAGGAGGAGGAAACACCAGGCCGAGCTGCTCACAGCCACAAAAAGCTTTTAAACGCCGTTCAAAGGGGAGTTTCTGCACTGGGGAGGACCTGAGCAGGCTCACCAGTCACTGCTGCTGGAGAAGCTGCACAGTTATTTCTGTTTAAAGGCAGGAACACACCCTTCTAGAAGGGCTGGACACATGAGGAAGCTATAGACCATCAATAATCAATACTAATGTATCAGCTACAGCTATTCATGCATACATTATAATGAGATTATATTTGGAAGTCTACAAGCTGCTGTTTTTCCTGTTGAAGTATTAATTTTCATCATATTTTGGACTCTTTTCAAGCTTCTAAAACAAAAATCTCTCATATTTGTAGGAATACTGGTATTTAAATGAGTTGACTATGGATCAGTGGTCAATAATTCAGCTTTTGTCTGCGTTTGCTTTCTCTCCTTCAGCAGCAAACTGTGTTTTCTGCTGTTGTTTCTTCTCTTCGGGCTCAGCAGGCTGATGATGATGATGATGTGAGCAGGAAGTGTGTCAGCTATCACTAATTAAGCTGCTCCTCGCTGCTGTTTTACACTCCACGCTCTCTCTGAACCTCCTGTCCTGTCTTCTTCAGATTTCACCTCATGACGCCTCTCTCTGCTTCTCCAATTACTTCTGCCACTCACATGGAATAACGAGGCCGGCTTCATAAACGCTGGGATGCTTTTATTTGACGTGCCGTAAACTCTAAGAGGATTTCCTGTGTTTCTGTGTCGTTGAGGCTGATTCTCTGCAGGATCAAAGCTGCAGAACAGGAGAAATTAACCAGGAGCGAATTCAGTGATTCAGGGTGAATTCTTGTCTTGTTTTCTGTCATTGGGGAAGTTTCTAAACATTTCTATTAGGAAAAACTATTAAAAATAACAGTCAGGCTTATTTCTTCCTTCCATAATAAAAGATATAAAAGAAAAAATAAAAAAATACTGAAGAATGCATTAAAATTGTTATTTAAACATAAAGAGAGGTGTCATCAGCATATAATGAGATCTTAAAACATGTAAAATAAGATTTATGAGTGTAATGTGTGGTCATAAAAACACACTGGTATATTAAAACAGTTAAATATGTCTTTAATAAAGTGCTGATATCTTTATATATGTTTATGAAATCTACAGTAAAATAGGTCATATCAGTTAAAATGTGTAAAAACAAGTTATTAACAGTGAACAGTAAAAACGTTGAAGTAAAAATCCTGCATTTAAATATTTACTTCAACATAAGGAGTGATATCATCAGCATATAATCCTAGTTAAATATATTTAACTTGTGTTCTGGGTGAAGCTTTTAATTCATTTTTATATGAAGTTATGTTATGTTTTTATATGTTATGTCTGAATCTACAGTGTTTTTATATCTACTTCTGAAGTAGAAATAAACTACACCGCTGCATATTTTTAAAGTGGCTTTTTGCACATTATTTCAGGGCATATTGAATTATAATAGTAACTTTTCTTATCTAGACATTTTTACTTAAACATGAAGCATGAAAGAGCTGTATCATCAGCATATAATCATACTTCAATTTACTTTATACTTTATTATTTTACTTCTGAAGTAGAAGCAGAAATATACACTTTCATGTTTTTAAGTGATTTAGCAGCTTATTTCAGGATATAACGAGTTAGAATGACATAATTCTGTTATCATACCTAAACATTATAATAAATCGTTCTGTTCCTGGTGGTAAATTCTGCCCCTGAGTTTAACGCTGTTGTGTTTAGTTGTCAGAGATTGTTCCTGCTTCAGTGAAACAGCAGGATGATTATCTCTGGACATTTGCTGCTGTTGGAGGAAGGATGAACCGTGGCCCTGATGTCAGACTGATTTAATACTCCTGCGTTTCAGCCTTTGAGTCACAGACACTTATGAGTCATTTTTAAATAAATAAAAAAAAACGTCCTTGACAAACAGGGAGGTAGAACCCAGAGATGCTGCAGGTGATTTCATGAATCATTTTCACACAGAGATAACGTAAACGCTGCTTCTTTTATTGGTGCAACAGGAAAGGTTGATGCTGGATGAGCTGCTGCTGCTTCTTAGGATCTGAGACTCTCATCTTGAAGGTGTTTTTCCTCCTCAGGAGAAAACTAGTGAAATATTAGAGTTTGGCTGAGAAAAAGGAAGAGACACAGGAAGCAGGAAGCTGCTTTAAAGGCCTTTAAAGGGATTTTTTTCCTTTACTGCAGGTTGTTATTTACAACAGGAGGTAGAAGGATGCTGTCATCCTACTGACCACATACAGAAAACTACATCAAATACAGAAAACCACATCATGTGCTCTGTGCAGCTTTTATAACACACCTATAATGCACCTAAAGAAGATTTATGACTGGGATGTGAAGGAATCTCTGCTGCATCTTTATAATCCTTTGTGCAAAATGGTTTAAAAAAATAATAGTAAAACTCAAAATGATCATAACATGAGAAAATAGGGATTTGAATCGAATCTCTGTCACGTAACTTACGTACGTGAGCATTAAACCAAACGATCCTCCTATGAGCGAAGTCAAATAATACAGAAACAGAAAATAAATGAATTTCCAGCCATAAATGTCAGTGATTAACTCCATCTGGACAAAAACAAGAACAGGATAATCTGGACAAATACATCAATACTGCAGCCAGTTATAAATATAGATAATCAAGAAAACAATAAAAAACATGATTTGTTTATGAAGCGTCTTTATTTTCCTTTTAATTTAGATAAACTATCACAGGTTTTTTTTATTCCACAGTCGGATCCCTGCTGCATATTTATCATATTTATAAATAAAAACCCTATAAATCCCATTGAGGATCATTATAGAACAATATATTCACCTTTGACCTTTTCCTCATCGTAAGCAGCATCTTGTGTATTAACGAGTCAAGTTTACGTGATATTTAATGATGATGATTCGAGTAAAACAGCAGCTTCAGAGGCAGGAAGGAGTCTATTAAAGCTGCTGGCAGACAATTAAACTAATTTATCCAAACTGTGACATTGGTGCACACAGAAAAAATGAAGGATGATGTTTCCCCACCGGCTGTTCCCCTCTGTCCAACCTCAGGAGGACGTTTAAAGGTCCTGGATTGTAGAACACGGACGGAGTTAATTGCTTTGCAGCCGAACTGAGCTGCAGTGAAGGACATGTGTGTATATATATATATATATATAAAATAAAACCCAGGAAAACTGTTAAAGAAATAATAATTAACCTGTTAAAATCCAAAACCGACATGTATTACAGTAGAAAACCTCAGTTCCAACAATAAATAAAGTGTTTTATCTGTATTAAACCCAATGTTACTGTTCCAGCATCAATATATATCATCAATATCACATCATCAATACAATAATCAATAGTTTAATAGAATATCAGTAGTAGAGACTATTTAGATGTTTAATGTAGATTTGATTATTTAATTGGCTCCTTTATAATAAACATCTTATATAATATATTCTTCATGTTCTGGAATGATCCTCAGTGGGATTTATATCATTTTATGGACTAATAATTGACCTTTGACCTCTGATCTTATTAGTCATTGAAATTGCATTGCAGCTAATTGCAGATATCTATAGTAAAACACAATATTCATATTTATTTTTGCCTTATTCTAACTCTATTTTCTCTCTAACATCAACATCAATAGATTCTGACTCTTCTGTCGTCTCCTCACATGTTGGACATTTATTTTATTCCAGGTTTAAATCAATAATCTTTGTGTTTGTAGAGATATTTAACATTTATGATCATTTACAGCAGGAACCTGATAAATAAAGCTGGTGCTTTAGTGTTTAAACCAGTTTATCAGAGATTTAGCATATTATAATGAAATAAAAAGGCTGCAGCAAACCCTGATTAAGCTTTAGAGAAGATAAACAACATTTGTTCACCTCACGCTGCACATAAACATTTTGTTTATGGAAATCTATATAAGTCCACACCTGGTGTGTGAGTGGAGTCGCCATCTGTCTCCCAGCGATGAATCACACTCATTAGTCTGGTAATTACTGGTAAAATGACCAGGCTCATTCCATCAGACCCAGATCAGACAGTGATTTTATACAGGACCTGCATCATCAGTAAGATGCACATGGAGCAACCGTCCAGTCACTGACAGCTGCTGCTGGACACACACACACACACACACACACACACACACACACACACACACTCAGACACAGACTCAGACACACACACAGACTCAGACACACACACACACACACACACACACACACACACACACACTCAGACACAGACTCAGACACACACACACACAGACACACACACACACTCAGACACACACACACACACACACACACACACACAAACACACACACAGACTCAGACACAGACAATTATATAGAGACAGACAGGAAGTAGAGACAGACAGGAAGTAGATACAGACAGGAAGTAGACACAGACAGGAAGTAGAGACAGACAGGAAGTAGACACAGACAGGAAGCAGACAGACAGGAAGTAGACACAGACAGGAAGTAGACACAGACAGGAAGTAGAGACAGACAGGAAGTAGACACAGACAGGAAGTAGAGACAGACAGGAAGTAGAGACAGACAGGAAGTAGACACAGACAGGAAGTAGAGATAGACAGGAGGTAGAGACAGACAGGAAGTAGACACAGACAGGAAGTAGAGACAGACAGGAAGTAGAGACAGACAGGAAGTAGAGACAGACAGGAAGTAGACACAGACAGGAAGTAGAGACAGACAGGAAGTAGAGACAGACAGGAGGTAGACATAGACAGGAAGTAGACACAGACAGGAAGTAGAGACAGACAGGAAGTAGACACAGACAGGAAGTAGAGACAGACAGGAGGTAGAGACAGACAGGAAGTAGACACAGACAGGAAGTAGAGACAGACAGGAGGTAGAGACAGACAGGAAGTAGAGACAGACAGGAGGTAGAGACAGACAGGAAGTAGAGACAGACAGGAAGTAGAGACAGACAGGAAGTAGAGACAGACAGGAGGTAGAGAGACCGATCACATCTCATTTTGAACACACACATTCACAGCCTTGTTTCTAGATTCAGACTCAGTTGTAAACCTGCTCTCCTGTTCTTTAAGCTCCAGTGAAGGTCAGGAAATATGTCATAAACAACAACAACAACAACAACAACAACAACATCCTGCTCCATCTTCATCAAACCAGCAGGCTGCTGTTTAAAAACCTTTTTAAAAACCACAGATGACAATTAATGTCTTTGGTTTTTCTGTCAGACGCTGAGGTCGTCACAATATTTAACTTCCTGTTTCCTCCAGGGTCCAACTCACCTCACATGCCTCTGTCCTTCCTTCCTTCCTTCCTTCCTTCCTTCCTTCCTTCCTTCCTTCCTTCCTTCCTTCCTTCCTTCCTTCCTTCCTTTGTCGTCTTTAATTCTTTTCTTTAATTTTTTTTATTATTCTTCTATTTTTTTCATTCCTCCACTTCACAGTGAATCCTTCTTCTACCCGGATACTGATGACTCATTCCATTCCCCTCCCATTCATATTTGAATGGTGGGTGTAACTGGATTAGATCAGATTAGATTAGATCAGATTAGATTAGATTTTATTGATCCCACAACAGGGAAATTTACATTTTAACGCAGCTCCAGACCAGTGACAGAAATAAAACAATCAGTGCAGCCTGGACACGTTATAATTATATTTAATGTGTTTTCTCCTTTGATTCAGTTACAGTCATTAAAACCATGTTTATATGTGACAGGATTCACTTTCTCACTGTATAATGTGTTATAATGGACTCTGACTCAGGTAAATGCAAACTGAATAAAAAATATAAAATATAGGGGTCAAAGGTCAATTATTAGTCCTATTGTCTTATAGTATTGATGATGTGGATATTGATGATATATATTGATGCTGTAACAGTAACATTGGGTTTTACTGCAGATAAAATACTTTATTTATTGTTGGAGCTGAGGTTTTTACTGGGATTAATGGATAAAACTCATTGTTGCAGCTGGATCAGCTGAGTTTTTTAGGATGGTTTATAAATACCAGTCCATCAATAATCCCAGATTATAGACGCCTGATATGTGTCATTAAAAGATGCATAAAGACTTTGGGAGTTAATAAAAGGCTGAGACGTCTGACTATAACAACTATAACAACTATAATAATATAATAACTATAATATGAAATGATTGTTTGTGACAGGTTACAAAGCTCTACTCAAGTGTCTGTCTGGAAGATTCAACAGCAGAGAGCTGATCGGCATCATGGGGCCTTCAGGAGCCGGGAAATCCACGTTGATGAACATCCTGGCTGGATACAGGTGGGTAGGATACAGGAGGAGCACCTGGATAGTGATGTTTATTAGTATTTATAGGCAGGACGAGGGACAGAAACCTTCCTTCCTTCCTTCCTTCCTTCCTTCCTTACCTCCTTACCTCCTTCCTTACTTTGTTCATTCGTTTGTTTTTTCGTTCCTTCGTTCCTTCGTTCCTTCCTTCCTTCCTTGCCTCCTTCCTTCCTTCGTTCATTCATTCCTTCCTTCCTTCCTTCCGTCCTCCCTCCTTCCTTTTTTTAATGATGCGTTCAGGCTGCTTTATTATTAGTGATTCCTGTGACCCCTGTGACCCCTGTGATTCCTGTGATTCCTGTGATTCCTGTGACCCCTGTGACCCCTGTGATTCCTGTGATTCCTGTGATTCCTGTGATTCCTTGTGATTCCTTGTGATCCCTGTGATTCCTGTGATTCCTTGTGATCCCTGTGATTCCTGTGATCCCTGTGATTCCTGTGATTCCTGTGATTCCTGTGACCCCTGTGACCCCTGTGATCCCTGTGATTCCTGTGATTCCTGTGACCCCTGTGACCCCTGTGATTCCTGTGATTCCTGTGATTCCTGTGATTCCTGTGACCCCTGTGATTCCTGTGATTCCTGTGATTCCTGTGATTCCTGTGATTCCTGTGATTCCTGTGACCCCTGTGACCCCTGTGACCCCTGTGATTCCTGTGACCCCTGTGACCCCTGTGATTCCTGTGACCCCTGTGACCCCTGTGACCCCTGTGATTCCTGTGACCCCTGTGATTCCTGTGACCCCTGTGATTCCTGTGATTCCTGTGACCCCTGTGATTCCTGTGATCCCTGTGATCCCTGTGATCCCTGTGATTCCTGTGATTCCTGTGATTCCTGTGATTCCTGTGATTGCTGTGACCCCTGTGATTCCTGTGATTCCTGTGACCCCTGTGACCCCTGTGATTCCTGTGACCCCTGTGATTCCTGTGATTCCTGCGATCCCTGTGACCCCTGTGACCCCTGTGATCCCTGTGATTCCTGTGATTCCTGTGATTCCTGTGACCCCTGTGATTCCTGTGATTCCTGTGACCCCTGTGATTCCTGTGATTCCTGTGACCCCTGTGATTCCTGTGACCCCTGTGATTCCTGTGATTCCTGTGACCCCTGTGATTCCTGTGACCCCTGTGATTCCTGTGATTCCTGTGACCCCTGTGATTCCTGTGATCCCTGTGATTCCTGTGATTCCTGTGATTGCTGTGACCCCTGTGACCCCTGTGATTCCTGTGACCCCTGTGATTGCTGTGATTCCTGTGATTCCTGTGATTCCTGTGATTCCTGTGACCCCTGTGACCCCTGTGACCCCTGTGATCCCTGTGATCCTTGTGATTCCTGTGATTCCTGTGATTCCTGTGATTCCTGTGATTCCTGTGATTCCTGTGACCCCTGTGATTCCTGTGATTCCTGTGACCCCTGTGATTCCTGTGATTCCTGTGACCCCTGTGATTCCTGTGACCCCTGTGATTCCTGTGATTCCTGTGACCCCTGTGATTCCTGTGACCCCTGTGATTCCTGTGATTCCTGTGACCCCTGTGATTCCTGTGATCCCTGTGATTCCTGTGATTCCTGTGATTGCTGTGACCCCTGTGACCCCTGTGATTCCTGTGACCCCTGTGATTGCTGTGATTCCTGTGATTCCTGTGATTCCTGTGATTCCTGTGACCCCTGTGACCCCTGTGACCCCTGTGATCCCTGTGATCCTTGTGATTCCTGTGATTCCTGTGATTCCTGTGATTGCTGTGATTCCTGTGATTCCTATGTTTCCTGTTTCTGGGACAGGGAGACGGGCATGAAGGGTCAGATCGTGGTGAACGGGCGACCCAGGGACCTGAGGACCTTCAGGAAGATGTCCTGCTACATCATGCAGGACGACATGCTGCTGCCACACCTCACCACCAGGGAGGCCATGATGGTGAGGTCGGAACAGGACGGCTCCCGGTCTTTAAAGCTAACGTTTAGCCTCAACGTTTTCTGCTTCTGTCTTTCAGGTTTCTGCCAATCTGAAGCTGAACGAGAGCGTGCAGGTCAAAAAAGAACTGGTGGGTTCTGATATTGAAATATAGTAGAAAATAGAAAATTTACCCCTGAAATGTAGTGGCATGAAATAATTATAGTTATAAAGTAGTTTTTTTATATATATACTTAAGAACAGTCCTTGATAAATCTATTTAATTATGTTTCATAAAGGACCAGAATAATAAGACATATCTCCACATTTTACTACTTGTAGTAACTCTTCATTTTACGGGTCCTTAACTTTCATAGTTCAGCATGAACTAATGTATTTGTTAGTTTTATTTAACTATTTCCCATTTTATTCATCTGTTCTGGCTCTGAACGATTCAGAAATCTTATTATTATTATTTATTCTCAGTGACATCAGTCAAATTAAAGTTCTTTGACTAAAGAGATTTGACAAAATCTCAAATGACAAAATAACAAACCTCAGATCATTCTTCTCCAGAATAGTGTTTATCTGTATGAACAATAAAATAGTTCAATAGTGTCGTTAAGGACTGAAGGTCACAGCTTAAATAACAGGAGAAGATGAAGCTTATTTCTTCCTTCCTTCCTTCCTTCCTTCCTTCCTCCCTCCCTCCCTCCCCCCTCCCTCCCTCCCTCCTCCCTCCCTCCTCCCTCCCTCCCTCCCTCCCTTCCTTCCTTCCTTCCTTCCTTCCTTCCTTCCTTCCTTCCTTCCTTCCTTCCTTCCTTCCTTCCTTCCTTCTTTCCTCCCTCCCTCCCTCCCTCCCTCCCTCCCTCCCTCCTTCCTTCCTTCCTTCCTTCCTTCCTTCCTTCCTTCCTTCCTTCCTTCCCTCCCTCCCTCCTCCCTCCCTCCTCCCTCCCTCCCTCCCTCCCTCCCTCCCTCCCTCCCTCCTTCCTTCCTTCCTTCCTTCCTTCCTTCCTTCCTTCCTTCCTTCCTTCCTTCCTTCCTTCCTTCCTTCCTCCCTCCCTCCCTCCTTCCTTCCTTCCTTCCTTCCTTCCTTCCTTCCTTCCTTCCTTCCTTCCTCCCTCCCTCCCTCCTTCCTTCCTTCCTTCCTTCCTTCCTTCCTCCCTCCTTCCTTCCTTCCTTCCTTCCTTCCTTCCTTCCTTCCTTCCTCCCTCCCTCCCCCCTCCCTCCCTCCCTCCCTCCCTTCCTTCCTTCCTTCCTTCCTTCCTTCCTTCCTTCCTTCCTTCCTTCCCTCCTTCCTCCCTCCCTCCCTCCCTCCCTCCCTCCCTCCCTCCCTCCCTCCCTCCCTCCCTCCTTCCTCCCTCCTTCCTTCCTTCCTTCCTCCCTCCTTCCTTCCTTCCTTCCTTCCTTCCTTCCTTCCTTCCTTCCTTCCTTCCTTCCTCCCTCCCTCCCTTCCTTCCTTCCTTCCTTCCTTCCTTCCTTCCTCCCTCCTTCCTTCCTTCCTTCCTCCCTCCCTCCCTTCCTTCCTTCCTTCCTTCCTTCCTTCCTTCCTTCCTCCCTTCCTCCCTTCCTTCCTTCCTCCCTCCCTTCCTCCCTTCCTTCCTTCCTCCCTCCTTCCCTCCCTCCTTCCTTCCTTCCTCCCTCCCTCCCTCCCTCCCTCCCTCCCTCCTTCTGTTTCTCTGTAGGTGGATGAGATCCTGACAGCTCTGGGTCTCCTGGACTGTGCTCAGACCAGAACTAACTCTCTGTCTGGAGGTCAGTGTAAACGTCTGGCCATCGCCCTGGAGCTGGTCAACAACCCTCCAGTCATGTTCTTCGATGAGCCCACCAGGTACTACACAGTACTATAATATACAATACTACAATACTACAGTACTAGTACTACAATAATACAATACCACAGTACTATAATACTACAATACTACAGTACTACAATACCACAGTACTATAATACTACAATACTACAATACCACAGTACTATAGTACTACAATACTACAATACTACAATACCACAGTACTATAGTACTACAATACTACAATACTACAATACTACAATACCACAGTACTATAATACTACAATACTACAATACTACAATACCACAGTACTATAGTACTACAATGCTACAATACCACAGTACTAGTACTACAATACTACTATACCACAGTACTGTAGTACTACAATGCTACAATACTACAGTACTATAGTACTACAATGCTACAATACCACAGTACTAGTACTACAATACTACTATACCACAGTACTGTAGTACTACAATGCTACAATACTACAATACCACAGTACTATAGTACTACAATGCTACAATACCACAGTACTAGTACTACAATACTACAATACCACAGTACTGTAGTACTACAATGCTACAATACTACAATACCACAGTACTATAGTACTACAATACTACAATACCACAGTACTATAGTACTACAATGCTACAATACCACAGTACTAGTACTACAATACTACAATACCACAGTACTGTAGTACTACAATGCTACAATACTACAATACCACAGTACTATAGTACTACAATACTACAATACTACAGTATCACAGTACCACAGTACTACAGTACTACAGTACTACAGTACCACAGTATCACAGTACCACAGTATCACAGTACTACAGTACTACAGTACCACAGTATCACAGTACCACAGTATCACAGTACTACAGTATCACAGTACTACAGTACTACAGTACTACAGTATCACAGTACTACAGTACCACAGTACTACAGTACAGATATACAGATAGGCTCCAGCAGACCATGTGACCCTGAGGAATAAGCAGGTATAGAAGATGACTGACTGAGTGCTAATGTCATTTTAGCATGTTAGCATTTGTAAAACCCAACTAACACCTATAATAAAACTAAACTGGATCTGAACCTTTCTTCCCAGCGGCCTGGACTCGGCCTCCTGCTTCCAGGTGGTGTCCCTCATGAAGTCTCTGGCCCAGGGAGGACGGACAATCATCTGCACCATCCATCAGCCCAGCGCCAAGCTCTTTGAGATGTTTGATAAGGTGAGCGCAGGCTTCCATTAGCTCCGCGGTCGATACCCAGGACGACCGTTCATATATTATTCAGAGTTGGAACGTCGCTGATGTTCCCGTGTCGTTCCTCCACCAGCTCTACATCCTCAGCCAGGGTCAGTGCATCTACAAGGGCACCGTCCCGTATCTCATCCCCTATCTGAAGAACCTGGGCCTGCACTGCCCCACGTACCACAACCCTGCAGATTTCAGTGAGTGCTGCAGCTCCTCCAGCTTCTATACATGATGACTCTTTGTAGACAGAGGTCCAGTTAATTGGTGCCGTATTTAAACCTATTCATAACATCATGAGAGAATAAAGTTTGTGGCCAGGGATTAAAATCACATTTCATTGATGGAGGAACAATAAACTGTTCATTTCTAGTCGTTTCTGAAACAGGAAAAATGAGTAAACTACCACAATAACCTGGTCCTTTGATCTTCTTCTTCTTCTTCTTCTCATTTTTTACTTTTTACCTCATATTTATGACTTTTTAACTCATATTTTAGATTTTATAGTTGAGATTTTGACATTTTATTTAATATTTTTGACTATTTAGATAAAATTTGAACATTTTATCTCATGTTTTTCACTTTTTTGCTCACATTTGTACATTTTAGCTCATATTTCTGACTTTTACTACACGTTTCTTACTTTTTCACTCATATTTTAGATTTTATAGTTGAGATTTTTACATTTTATCTCATATTTTTGACTATTTAGATAAAATTTGAACATTTTATCTCATGTTTTTGACTTTTTATCTTAAATTTTTACATTTTATCTCATATTTTTGACTATTTCGATCAAATTTGAACATTTTATCTCACGTTTCTTACATTTTATCTCATGTTTCTTACATTTTATCTCATGTTTTCTGACTTTTTATCTTAAATTTTTACATTTTAATTCATATTTTTGAATTTTTAGATCACATTTGAACATTTGATCTCATATTTCTGACGTTTACTACATGTTTCTTACTTTTTAACTCATATTTTAGATGTTATAGTTGAGATTTTGACATTTTATTTCATATTTTTGACTATTTAGATAAAATTTGAACATTTTATCTCATGTTTTTTTACTTTTTCGCTCACATTTGTACATTTTATCTCATATTTCTGACTTTTACCTCATGTTTCTTACTTTTTAACTCATATTTTTGATTTTATAGTTGGGAGTTTGACATTTTATCTCATGGTTTTGACTTTTTATCTTAAATTTTTACATTTTATCTCATATTTCTGACTATTTAGATCAAATTTGAACATTTTATCTCATGTTTTCTAACTTTTTATCTGAAATTTTTACATTTTAATTCATATTTTTGACTTTTTAGACTTTTACTACATGTTTCTTACTTTTTAACTCATATTTTAGATTTTATAGTTGAGATTTTGACATTTTAGCTCATATTTCTGACTTTTTATCTCATGTTTTTTGACTTTTTATCTGATATTTTTGACTTTTTAGATCACATTTGAACATTTTATCTCATATTTCTGACTTTTACCTCATGTTTCTTATAGTATTCTCATGTTTCTTTTATTTTATATCTTGTTTTTCTGACTTTTTATCATTTTTTTTAACAGAACATGAAGAATATATTGTGATAGATGTTTATTATAAAGGAGCCAATTAAATAATCACACAAACAGCTGAAATCTACATTAAATATCTAAATAGTCTCTACTACTGATATTCTATTAAACTATTGATTATTGTATTGATGATGTGGATATTGATGATATATATTGATGCTGTTACAGTAACACTGGGTTTTATTTAACAGGTTTTACTGGATAAAACTCATTGCTGCAGCATCAGGAGGTTTCAGGGTGTAGAACCAGTGTTTTTCAGTATATTTCTGTGTATTTCTCCTCCCTCCAGTCATCGAGGTGGCATCAGGAGAGTACGGGGACCTGAACCCGGTTCTGTTCGAGGCGGTTCAGGGCGGCCTGTGCTCCGAGGAGGGGAAGAAGAATTCCAGGGATAAGAGCGACTCTTCCTGCCACTCCTGTCACAGCGTGAGTGATGGAAACGTCACCGCCGTTCCCTCCAAAAACAGCTGCTCCACGACAGGAAATGACATCGGTTTCATTAGATTCCTGCAGCGGTTTGTGATGGATTCACTGCATCGATTAAACAACGAGCGGATCCACCACATTTACATGAAATGAGATGAAATACGAAGCCGCGGTGGGAGAAACGATGATGACGTCCTCATTAAACACATTTACATGCAGGAATCTAGGAAATCGCTGTTCAATCTGTCATCTCAGCTTTTATTTCTAAGTGGATTCTCGTTGAATTCTGCAGTTATTTACAGTCACATTACTGAAAACAAGTATTACACTAGATTGATGCATGAATGATGAAATTACAGCATTTTACTGATGTTTATTTTACTGTTAATTTTATAAATTCTACTGAAAACACAATATTTAATAGTTTTACTGTATAATTAATCACCTAATACTGTAAATACTACTAAAATCACAGTATTTGTTTGATTTTTACTGCATAATTAATCAGCCAATAGTAGAAATCACACATTTAGTTGTATTTTAATACAGTTAATCACCATTAACTGTATATAAACACTATATATAAGTACTGTACTATAAGTTACTCATAATACAGTTAATCACCATATATAAATACTGTAAATACTACAGTATTTATATACAGTATTGTTTTACTGTAAAATTAATACTGTAAATACAACTAAAATTACAGTTTTTAATGTTTTTTCATTATTGGTATAAAATGTTAAAGATGTTAATGATAAAAAAGACAAAAATATGAGATAAAATGTACAAAAATAGTTAAAAAAAGGCAAAAATTTGATAAAAACTCCAAAATATTAGAAAAAAAGACAACAATATTTTATGATTCTTTAATATATTTGAATTATACTAAACTTTAATGACATTTTTTACCCTTTAAATCACTTTTATTTCTATAATTTAAGTCAGAGGAGTTAAACTCAGTTAGTTCTCGGGCTACAACAGTGTTGTGGTTTCACTCCAAGGACCAATTATAAAGATCATATATATGTATCTATGTATTATTATTATATATGTTATTATAGTAGATAATTACCTCTCTGCTCATAATACTGATGGTGATAATTTACTTAAAAATGTTAAATATTAAAGAATAGAAAGTAGCAGAAAGTAATGACAGATGTACTTCAACAAAGGAAAAGAAGGAAAAACAGAAACTTTCCTGTTTTTAAACAACCTTCGTGGCCGATTGAGGAGTAAAAAGTCTTTTAAACCCTAATATCTATACTTCTGCCTGAGAAATGACTGTGAACTTCTTTAAACCCTGAGAGTTGAAGCTTCGTTTGAATCCTTCCACAGGACACAGGAACCCTGGAGAAACACAGCTTCGCCACCAGTACCTTCACTCAGTTCTGCATCCTCTTCAAAAGAACCTTCATCACAATATGCAGGGACACGGTAAAACACCCGATGAAGACGCATCAGAACAGGACACCCACTGCATTCTAGGTATTGATCATTGATTTGTATGTTTCCAGGTGCTGACCCACCTCAGGGTGATGTCCCATCTGTGTATCGGAGTTCTGATCGGGCTGCTTTATCTCAAAATCGGAAACGACGCCAGTAAAGTGTTCAACAACACCGGCTTCCTGTTCTTCTCCATGCTGTTCCTCATGTTTGCTGCTCTGATGCCAACGGTTCTCACCTGTACGACGCTGCAAGATTAGAAATATTCACTTTATTCTACTGCTTCAGAGTCTATTAGTCTGTATTTTTAGCATTTAGCTTCGTTTCCATTGTTGCTGCTACAGATTTATACCCAAATACACTAGGATGGAATTATTCTACTTCTTAGTTAATTAGATTAGATTCACTTTTACATATTGAAGTTAAATCCAATCTAATTAAAACAATTCAGCTGTTTTTTCTGTATGTTATGTGTTTTTTTCGAATCACTTTAATTTAGTTAAATTAGCTCGGAATCTATTAAATAAAGCAGATCACCAGTAACTGAAGGAAATAATCAATATAATTCTATATTTTAAAATCTTTATTGCAAAACCACCGGATTCATAAAGAAACAGGTTGATTTAATTAAAAAAAACACATAAGTATGATTCAATAACACAATAAAACCTATTAAATAATCCTGATAAATACATTTAACATTTACACAGAGGTTGGAATTATATTTTTTCAGTTTCAGCTTCAGCTACATGACAGAAACATGAGAAGTGGATGTAAATATCTATATTTTATATATATATATATATATATATATATATATATATATCTATATTGCTGCTGCTGTTTGTCTCCAGTTCCTCTAGAGATGTCTGTGTTTATGAGGGAACATCTCAACTACTGGTACAGCCTCAAAGCTTATTACCTGGCTAAGACCATGGCTGACATACCCTTCCAGGTGAGGGTTTAACCACTTCACACAGCTACATCTAGGACGTGGGTGTAATTATCTCCACTAACGAGTGTGGTCCACAGGTGATCTGTCCCATCATGTACTGCAGCATCGTGTACTGGATGACGGAGCAGCCTCCGGAGGCGGGTCGGTACCTGCTGTTCATGGCTCTGTCCACGTCCACGGCGCTGGTGGCCCAGTCCCTGGGTCTGTTGATAGGAGCCGCATCCACCTCCCTGCAGGTAGCACCAGGAGGGGGAGGGGCTTAACAGGGGCGTGCACAGGAAGGCGGGGCCAAAGATTAAAAAATAATAATAACGGCACCGACAACGTGATTTATGTAGGAATTATACTTCACTTAGTGTCACTGGACTATTAAAGGTAGTTTATATGAGGATCAGTGAGTAGAAATATGGAGATTTAACATTTAGACGTTTAAAAAGGGCACTTTAGTGCATGTTTAGATAATTTAAAGGGCACTTTAGTGCATGTTTGGATAATTTAAAGGGCACTTTAGTGCATGTTTAGATAATTTAAAGGGCACTTTAGTGCATGTTTAGGTGTTTAAACAGCATTTTAGTGCACTTTATACATTTGAAAAGAGCACTTTAGTTTATGTTTAGATAATTTAAAGGGCATTTTAGTGCAGATTTAGACATTTAAAGGGCACTTTAGTGCATGTTTAGGTTTAAACAGCATTTTCATGCACTATACATTTAAAACAAGCACTTTAGTGCATGTTTAGACATTTAAAGAGGGCATTTAGCTCACATTTAGGTGTTTAAACAGCAACTTATTGCACTTTACACATTTAAAAAGGCACTTTAGCACATGTTTAGACATTTTAAAGGGAACTTCAGTGCATGTTTAGGTGTTTAAACAGCATTTTAGTGCAATTTATACATTTGAAAAGAGCACTTTATTGCATGTTTAGACATTTAAACAGTTGCTTTAGTGCATGATTAGATGTTAATGAAGAAAGGTCACTTTAGTGCACGTTTGGATCTTTAAAAAGTTTCTGTGCATGTTTTAGTGTTTAAAGGGTAATTTAGTGCACTTTATACATTTAAAAAGAGCATTTTAATGCATGTTTAGTCATTTAAAAAGGGCACTTTATTGCACATTTAGACATTAAAAAGGCATGTTTAGACGTTAAATAAAGGGCACTTTAGTGCACGTTCAGATGTGTAAAAAGGGCATTTTAGTGCATGTTTAAAACCAGCACTTTAATACACATTTATTCATATAAAGACAGCACGTTTGTGCATGTATTCACAATTTAAAAGGCATTTCAGGGTGTTTTTTTAACCGTTACCTTCCTCCCACACGTCTGTGCTTTTAGTTAATTCCCAGTTATTTAATACTATAATGTAGTGTTTTCTTCTGGAAGTTGCTCGGTGACGTATGAAGCCAGAACAGCTGCTTCCTGCTGTGAATAGAAACCAGATAAAGCAGTAATTTGGCCTGGAAGCGCCTGAGGAGCAGCTTCCTGCATCTGGACCATCAGAGCAGAATAAAAAGGGCCAGTTTAAGATAAATGTCCTTTAGAGCCCGACCATAAAACTGCATGACACGTCTCTTTTAAAGCTCCTTTATCTGCACTTCCCCAGGTTTTATCTGATGCTTTGATGCCTCAAACATGATAAATTAGAATTTTTTCTGTTGTTGCTCTTTTATCTCCACGTTTTGTAAAAATGGAAAATATATATTTATATATATTGATTTTCTGGCACTATTCACATTCTGATAATTAATATTCTTAGTGTTTGAGTTGTTTTCTTTTTAATTTTTTTAATAAATGCATCTTTTTTCCACAGGTGGCGACGTTCGTGGGTCCAGTCACAGCCATACCTGTTCTCCTCTTCTCTGGATTCTTTGTCAATTTTGACACGATTCCTAAATATCTACAGTGGAGCTCCTATGTCTCATATGTCAGGTGCTGTTTATAGTTTATTGGTGTGTTTTAGGGTACATCAGTCTCTATACTTCACTGTAATAGACACATTTTTACTATAATTAGAGATTCTAATGTTAAATTAATGAGGAGAAAACATCCAGATGTGTCCTGGTTAGACCCTGAAATCAATGTGAAAAGTCCTGTTTTTGGTACAATTAGTGCATTATTGAGTAATAATATTATAACTTATTGCACTGGTAGATAATTTATCTTATTTCAATAGTATTTTAATATATTAGACTGAAATATTTAGGATTTTCTTTGAGTCTAAAACTAGACTAAAAGGTTTTGGATTTTTAGTCTAGTATAACTAGACTAAAAAGCCTAAAAGTTTTGTATAACTAGATTAAAATACTTGACTAAAACTAGACTAAATACTAAATAATACTTAGAATTTTACTCGACTGAAACTAGATTAAAGTATTTGGATTTTCTTTGACTAAAACTAAACTAAAATACCAGAACTTTTTAACTTTCAGACTAAAATCTGATGCACAAGTTGATTAAATATGACTAAAACTAATTTGCACATTTGACATAAGACTAAGACTAAAACTAAATTAAACCCTAACCCTAAAACTAACCCTAAGCCTAAGACTAAGCCTAACCCTAAGCCTAAGACTAACCCTAAACCTAAGACTAAGCCTAACCCTAAAACTAACCCTAAGCCTAAGACTAAACCTAAGCCTAAGACTAACCCTAAGCCTAAGCCTAACCCTAAATCTAACCCTAACCCTAACCCTAACCCTAAGCCTAAACCTAAACCTAACCCTAACCCTAACCCTAAGCCTAAATCTAAACCTAACCCTAACCCTAAACCTAACCCTAACCCTAAGCCTAAACCTAAACCTAACCCTAAACCTAACCCTAAGCCTAAACCTAAACCTAACCCTAACCCAACCCTAAGCCTAACCCTAAACCTAAACCTAACCCTAACCCTAAGCCTAAACCTAACCCTAAACCTAACCCTAATCCTAACCCTAAGCCTAAACCTAAGCCTAACCCTAAGCTTAAGCCTAACCCTTGGATCTAAGTGGTTTTACGAGGTATTTTCTGCGACTCCCTGTCTCCAGGTACGGTTTTGAGGGCGTGATCCTCTCCATCTACGGGATGAACCGGTCGGAGCTGGAGTGTCCGGGGCTGGTCTGTAAGTTCCAGAAACCCGAGGAGGTCCTGCAGCTTCTGGACGTGGAGGACGCCAAGCTCTACGTGGACTTCATGGTGCTGGGGGCCTTCTTCCTGATCCTCAGACTGGCCACGTACCTGGTGCTGAGGTACAAGGTCAAGTCGGAGCGTTAGGACGTCCATCGTCCGCCGTGCACATCCTGGCAGATAGTAATCACACATATAGCCTCCACACACACACACACACACACACACACGGACAGAAATACATGACTCCAGCACAAAAAAAACATCATTCAACCTGTAGAATATAATATTACCTTTCAAATGTTTGTTATCCAACAAAAAGGAAAAAGCCTCCTTCTCTCCCTTCCTGCCTATTACTGGATATTTCTACGATATCTCTACGATATCTCTACGATATCTCTACGACATCTCTACGATATCTCTACGATATCTCTACGATATCTCTACGATATCTCTACGACATCTCTACGATATCTCTACGATATCTCTACGATATCTCTATGATATCTCTACGACATCTCTACGACATCTCTACGATATCTCTACGATATCTCTACGATATCTCTACGACATCTCTACGACATCTCTACGACATCTCTACGATATCGTAGGATTTCTTCGATCACATTTGTCGTGTACCTTGAACCAATCATGAACAGAACCTTTACAGAAAGCATGTTTATTTAAACCCAGAAACTGAGGCGTGCACTTATCGGGGCCTGTGAGTTCATGGCGAGCCACGGCGGCCATGTTGGTGAGGACATGTTGCACTCGTCGCCTCTCGGATCCAAAGGTGAATCCAGATCCACATCAATGGAAACTGATTCACTTTCTCATCGTCTCATCAGGAATCTTCACCGAGGACTTTTCTTTTTCTGGATCCTAAACTAAACCAACTGCCAGTGGATGACTTTTCCCTTCGCTTTCCATCTCTGAGTGTGGATAATACTTTTTCATAGAGGCCTCCTGCCAAAAACCATTAGAACATCTAGAGGAAAGTGTTTGTAAAAAACAAAAAAAAACAACAAAAAAAACAACAAAAAGACGTCAAACGGCTTCGGCTCCTTGTTGTTTCTGCCATAAAAACCGAGGAGGATCATCGACTCTTGCTGCTGCTGCTGAGGCCGTTCTACTCACACATGGTCGCAGCAAACAGTCAACTGGGTTTTAGGTCCAGTCAAAAAATCCTCTGATAAAAAAAAAAAAACGGCGTTCGTCCGATGGGCGTCGCTCTGCCGACGCGATTCTCTGCTCGTTTCCACCTCGTCGTAGCTACGGAACAGGAAAATAAACTAAAAAGACCTTCTAGACCTTCTAGACCTTCTAGACCTTCTAGACCTTCTAGACCTTCTAGACCCTCTAGACCTTCTAGGCCTTCTAGACCTTCTAGACCTTCTAGACCTTCTAGACCTTCTAGACCTTCTAGACCTTCTAGACCTTCTCTCCTTCTCTTTCTCTCTGCTTCGCTGATGTCTGACAGACGTGTGTTGTGTCCGAAAAACGATGTTAGATACTTGAAATGCTGGCTGGGCGGTTTTTATTTGTCGTGCCTCTGAACTAGAATGAAATGAGTTTATCTCTGCTTCAGTGCTCATTGTTTGCACATACGTACACTTTATGTCAACATACATGATGGATCTCTCTCTCTCTCTATCAGACACACACACACACATGCAAACACACACACACACACACACACACACACACACAGCAGTGTTTAGAAGAGCCTCCTTGTCACAGGGCAATGCAAATATTTTCAAATAGACTTGCTATGAGATATTTCTTACTCAAACTATGCTACTTATTAATCCTTATTATAATGCATAAAATAATGTGAGTATATAACCAACGACTGTACAGTGGTATGTCATGCTGTAAACAAATGTACATTTGCACTTTTCAATGTATGTTCATTGTTAGTTTTTTATTTATTTATTTGTATTTCCTTTTATTTTTTATATATCCGCATACGTGACGAGTGCTGCTTGAAAGTATAAACGGGAAAAAACTAAAAACAGCAACTGAATGTTGCATGTTCTCACTTTAGGAATGAAATTTATAAAAGTATTAAATTTCAAACAGAGTATAGCGTTTGTTTCCTCATCCTGACGTATGTATCCTGCCGTGTTTTGAGGAGATGAGGAATCTTTTTCTTTGCTTTCTGCAGAACATTTTTAAAAAAGAAAAAACCTGGAATTAAAACGTAGAAGGAAAGTGAAGATAATGAAGGAGTCAATCAAACGTTGTTATGTAGCTGAGGTCTGGATTCTGTCATTAATAGCAATAGTTAAATAGTAGTTTGAATGTTTTACCTCCCGCTGCTGTGGCATCAGCCAGTGTTTAAACTTGATTTTCTGTCTTTTTTTTCTTCTTACCGACTTTTATTACGTGCAATAACCATCCACAGGTATTGAAACTCGACGTGAGTCAGGAAAATGTGACCGTTTTTACTTTATTTCATCTTTTTGTTCATTGAAAATAAGGAATATTCATTGCAAAGTGTTTAATTAAGGGATGAAAGTGGAATTACAACACTACATGTCTCCATTTTAACATCAGACCCTGTAAATATAATTGGTTCCTGCAGGAAAACGTGTAGCATATAGCAGATGTGTGTTTTAATCTTGTCAGATTTATCTTTAAGTAGAAGAACCTGCAGGTGTGAGGTTGGACAGGGATAATTAGCAGAGCTGAAGTCATTAACTGGTCTCACCCTGAGGTTTAAAGGAGCAACGGAACCAAAGAAGAAAACAAGTCCAGCCTCCGTCTGCTGTGAATTATGAAACATCGTATGAGAGATGATGTTTGTCCAGTGTCCCCATTAGTTTTCTGACCAAAGAAAACGCTCTGTAAAGGCTTTTCAATCCCCAGCGGAGGCTTCTGGGAGAATTATTGACTCAGAATTAATGTTGACGCCCTCTGACTCGAGGATTACAGAGAAGATAAATGAGGTTCACGTCGTCTTCTTTAAATCCTCCTAAAATACTCGTTTGTTTGTCAGTTTCCCTTCAAACAGCAGCTGATAAACGCATGTTTTTATCACGTCACCAGTTCATATAACATATCAATAAAGCAGTGAACTCTATCATCTTGTGGTAAATATCAATATGCAGGTTATCCCTGATTAATAATTAGCAGTGGAATGGATGCTGGCTGTTTGACACTGATTTATTTTGTGTCTGATATAATTTATCATTTACAGTGTAATATATGGTTTCTCAACAGAAAAAATGCAAGTTCTGTATACTGAACGCTGTTCTAAGGATTATAATAAAGATCATTTATAACCTTTGCCTGTTGCTCAGTGTGATGATGCTGCTCAGAACATATTTCACTTATAAATCCACAAAAAAAGAACATGTGAAAGCTGCAAAATATTGAATTTTTAAACCTAACTATATATTATCTTCATTTATTCTCTGTGTAAATGTATCAAGAGCAAAAGAAGCTGCTTCTGCCTGTTCTTCTACATGTTTAGACATTTAAAAAGAGCATTTTAGTGCACATTTAGGCATTTAAAAGGACACTTTAGTGCATGTTTAGGTGTTTAAGCAGCATTTTCATGCACTATACATTTAAAACAAGCACTTTAGTGCACTTTTATTTATGTTTTGTGTAATCGATATAAGTGTCTATATTCTTTGTGTAATTATAAGATGAGAGGATGTGACAAAAAAGAGAATATAAAAATATTTTTCATCTTTTCAATTTAATTGTGTCACTTCTGTTGAGTAAAAGAGATAAATCCGTTCTATTTAACTATTAAATTAAAGTGGAATTACACAATTACAATTAATAACATCATATAAGCTGAGAGAAGGTGATGAAAATAGAATATAAAAGATAAATAAAAAGGGATGTGAGACTTTAACCTAAGAAATAAAACAGAATAAATGTGGTTGTTTCAGCAGCAGTAACAGTTACAGATACAGCAGTGAAACATGAACAGATTAAATCTGATTTATTATGAATTCACTTACAGGACTAACACTTTTATTCAGACTCATTTATCATATGGTTGAAAAGTCATGCAGGACACATTCTGTATGAAGCTGAATATTTATACACAGGAGAGACCTCTGCTGGAAAAAAGGCTCAGTATATCAGTATTTATACATCATGATGTGTGTGTGGTACTGAATATGAGCCTGAATATGTGAAAACTCGTTTAAAACTCATTTGGTTTAATTTGCTTCATAGTATTTCACAACCAAACATGTTTTCTTTACTCAAACCACTAAAACAACCTGTGAAAACACAAACAATGATGAAACTAATTTATAGCTGTTAATAATTTTGGGTTAGACAACAAAACAACAGTTAACCTTATAGATTATAACTGCTGCTTAACAATCTAATGCTCTTTAATTGGTTAATAGGGTTTGGGTTGGTGCATTTATTGTTGTTGTTGTTTATTGTTGTTTATTCTTCTTCTTCTGTGGTGTTTTATAGCAGTTTAAAACCGTCCTAAACTTACAAAAGTACATTAGCGCCATCAAGTGGGTGTGGTCAACAGATTTATTTATTTTTTCATTTACATTCATGATTTTTTTTTTTTAAGATCAAATTAAAGAGCAATTAATTAAAAAACAGATAACTTTAAACGTTCTAAATGAAAAAATATTATCACATTTCAATCACGAGTATACCTACATATTTTCTTGTATCTGAATTATTATTATTATTATTATTATCACTGTTGTTGTTGGTGGTTGTTTTTTGTTTTTTCTTGTTAAATTGATTGAGATTCTTGTGTCTTTTATTGTGGGTTTGAAATAAATAAACTAAGTTTTTTTTTAAATCACTTAAACTCAATACTCGAAATTTAAGCTGAAAATGTATCTCACATTTTTTGATTTATTCGTCACTGGCTAATGTCAAACATTTTAATCATCAGCAGATTTTTTTTTATCAAGAAACAAAAGAAATATTCCACTTTTAACTTGTAAAACATGCGGGATAAATATTTCCAATCGTTTCCGGGTTCGTTTGTTGACTTCCGGTTTACAGGGGTTTATCTTGCTGTTTGTTTCGTCTTTGGCTCGGACCGGCATTTTCCCACAACACCCCGCTGCTGCTCACCCAGATGACGAAAATGGCGGACGGCGCATCATCGGTAGGTCTCAGAAAAGATGTTATTTTCCCGTTTAGAGACACTGACCGGTTCCGGGACGCAAACTAACACGTTGTTTCTCGACAGGTGGAAATCGTGGAGGGCTGTCGCCTTCCCGTTCTCCGTAAAAACCAGGAACACGAGGACGAATGGCGTAAGTATTGTCCGGTTGTTTTTCCCCGATGCTAAGCTAATGCTAATGCTAACACACCGCGGCCTCCGGTTCCGACTGTAAACAACACTGACAGGACACACGCAGCCGGATAATGGTCACCTGTGCTGTTTAAACACGGTTTTAACACTTGACGCTTTTATATGAAAATGTTAATTTCACTGAGATAAACTACACTGAGGTTTAACAAATCTGAAACTGGATATTTCAAGTTAAAGATAAGATCAGATAATCCTTTATTTGTCCCACAGTGGGGAAAATGCATTATCAACAGCAGTAGAGACAGGATAAGTGGCATGGAAGAGAAGAAAAGATTACACACTGACTATATATATAACAATTAATACAATATAATATAGGATAGATGCACCATATATACTAGACAGATACACTACATTGAGTAGGATAGATTAATGCAGATGATAAATTATATTACAGAAGCAATAACAGTGGCTTCAGCAGTGTTTCAGTCACTGAAGCTGCAGGACGTCGTGCAGAGATCCACTCATGGTCCAGTATAGATGTTAGTTTAGACTCATGGTCCAGTATAGATGTTAGTTTAGACTCATGGTCCAGTATAGATGTTAGTTTAGACTCATGGTCCAGTATAGATGTTAGTTTAGACTCATGGTCCAGTATAGATGTTAGTTTAGACTCATGGTCCAGTATAGATGTTAGTTTAGACTCATGGTCCAGTATAGATGTTAGTTTTCCAGGACCTGTCTGTGGTCCACCTACCCTACTGAGTCCGGAGTCCAGTCCAGGACTGATCTGGACTTCCTGACCACCTTGTCCAGCCTCTTCCTCTCAGTGATGCTGCAGACCAGAATGGCTGATGCCATATGTCATAGAAGGTTTTTAGGAGACCCCCTGCCCTCCAGAAGTCTCCTCAGGAGGTAGAGTCTGGTCTGGTCTGGTCTGGTCTTTCCTGTCCAGAGCATCTGTGTTGTGAGCTGCTCAGGTAGAAGCAGTGAATCTCATTTAAAGGTCAAATATGAGCCAAAGTGATGCTGGATTCTGTTTAATTTAACAGAATGTAGAACTAAAAAAATAAGACATCTCACTCATTTAACAAAGTTCTTATTCAGCTTCACAAAGCTCATTAAAACAGTTTAACTGCTGTGATATTTCAGCACAAATTCACATCTATGACTTCACATCTAATTAGTGATTTTGTGCAGTCGGTCACTAAACCTTTTGGCTCGACTCGTTTCTTTATGTGCAAGAAATTCTTCAGAAAAAAAGACGTAAGCAGGTAAAGTGAGTGTTGACATGAATGTTGTATAAGTGGTTATTTACTGTATATTCAGTCTGTTTTTGACTGAAATTGGTATCATTTGAAAATCAGTGCAGTGCTTATTACTGTGACCCTGTAAATCACAATGAATGGGCTGCGTATGTCTGATGAAATAAAGAGTTATCTCCCATTTTAACACCTGAGTAGCTTCACTTACCTGGTTTTTAATAATTAGAATAATTCTACTACTACATTGGACTTGTATAGTGCTTTTTTAGACACTCAGAGATGCTGGATGCATGTTTCTTCCCTATTTTTCACATAGAAATAGTTTAAATAAATCAATTTTGGAGATTTAATTAGAAATTCTAAACATTTGATGGTGCTGGATTCTCTGTCTCATATAAAACATCCTTAATTGAATTAGTGAAGATTTGGTGTCAAATCCATAAAGTTTTAGCAGCTTTAGTGAAGTTTTGTGTGTGTTTTAATTGCATTTTCTGCATTTTCTTCCAGCTTTGGCAGAAATCCTAAGCGTGAAAGAAGTCTCAGCCAGAAAGCTCTTCTATGTCCACTACATCGACTGTGAGTAGGATCTGTGAGGCTTGTATTCATTTGTGTTTGCATCACACAGAAACGTCACAGTGTCTGTTGAACTGTTTGTGTTTAAAGTCAACAAGCGTCTGGATGAGTGGGTCACGGCCGACCGGCTGGACATGAAAAAGCTGCAGTTCCCTAAGAAAGAAGCTAAAACTCCCACTAAGAACGGTCTGTCTGGCTCCCGGCCCAACTCCCCAGAGAGAGAAGTGGTGAGTGACGCTTCATCCTCCACATCTGCTATAAATAAATGATATATTTCTGTTAGTGTTTATTAAAGCTCGTCTGTCCTGGGATTTGACCTTATATGAGATGAGAAGAGTCTAAGAACAGCAGGATGTGTTATTGCTGTTTTATAAACTGTAAAAACCCATTGAGGCAAATATGTCATTTTCTGGCTTTTTCAAATATTTTATACCAGTTTATCTATTTGATTAATTAGTTCATACAATGCAAATTTGATCTCAGGTGGGTCGGACAAGTAAAAATAAACATTTCTTTTTATTTATTTAACCTTCAGTTTACAAAACAGGAGATTTTCATCAGAATAATGTCAGTTATTCCATATTTAATCAGTGTTAACTACATATTTATATTTAGTTTTTAGTATTTTAAGCAGCAGGTGAAGTTTTCTCCTGTTTTACAAACCATTTATGGATCAAACCTGTAAATATTTGATCTCTCTCTCTTACTGTGAAGAAACAGGACCTGGATGACTAATGATCCAGGGCCGGATTGGACCCTTTAACGGGCCGGTTCTGGTCCCCAGGCCACATGTTTGACCCCTGTTTGATCCTGATTCAGATTTATTTCTTAATTCAGTTATTTAACATGGATTCCAATCACTCTTGTTCACTTTTTACCATAGTTTTATTCATGATAAACCTGATTTTGACTGTATAAACCATAAAAATGAAGGAAACATCATCTTTTCTGTTTGTTTCAGAGAAAAAGCCTCGATCTCAACGTTCCGTCTGCTACGGCTCCCTCCAGAGGAAAAACTCTGCCCACGCCGGTACGACTCCCGTTTCCGTTTCCGCCGCCGTCCCCGTTTCCTCCCGGTTCAACAACGCTGCTCTTTGTTTGTCGTTGTAGCTGTCGGGTCACGGCGAGCTGCACGGGAACCCGGAGATAAACAACCAGGACACCAAGAAGGAAGACGAGCCCGTCATGCAGCTCACGTCTAAATGTTTGGCCGGCGTCTGTACGAGTTTGGTGAAGCCACATATTCTCTTCAAATCCCTGAAGGTACGAGTCTCTGTCTGATAGAACTGGTCATGTAGTGATGATGACTGGTTGTTATTGGACTCTAGATCTGTAGAAATGATGGTTTTACATCCTGCAGCTGCTGAAGCTGCTTAAATAAATGCTGCATTCTATTATATGATGATATAATATGCACTGGAACTTAATTTACTATGTGTTAAAATACATAATAAATCTCCTTCTATTAATCTTTACTTTGGGTTTTATTTCTGTTAAATTAAGCTTTTATTTTTTTGTAAATACATCATCAATACAATAATCAATAGTTTAATAGAATATCAGTAGTAGAGACTATTTAGATATTTAATGTAGATTTTATCTGTTTGTGTGATTATTTAATTGGCTCCTTTATAATAAACATCTATCACTATATATTCTACATGTTTTATAATGATCCTCAGTGGATTTATAGCATTTTATGGACTAATAATTGACCTTTGACCTTTGCATTTCAGATTCATTGATTATTTCAAATAGTTTTTCCCTGATTTGGGTCAGTTTGGTCTTGTTTTATCTGTGATTTGTCTTAATTGTCCTGTTTCTGTCTGAGTCAGTTAATATTTATTACACTTGAGATTTTATTGACTAGTTTTCATGATTCTATTTTAGTTAAATATTGTTGTAGATTTATTTTCTTCCAGGTTTCAGCCCAATAACCTTTGTGTTTGTAGAGATATTGAACATTTATCATCATTTACAGCAGGAACCTGATAAATAACCGTGTCTGCTCTGAATCCAGACGTATAACCTGCTGTTTTTTCTGCAGCAGAAGAGGAAAGTGGAGCCGGTTCCGTTGGCGACTCAGGTTCCTCCGGCCACGCCCGTCCCCTCCCTGCCCAGCTCAGCCGAAGCGTCGCAGGCGTCCGTGTTTCCTGCCGTCAGAGAGACCAACAACGCCTTCAAGACCCGGGACGACCACGAGCAGCTGTCCTCCCTCACCACGGTTAGACGGCGTCACCACAGGCGTCTCACACCGTTCATAGAAAGACATCTAGCTAGTAGGGATGGGATGGAGAATGTATAACGTTAATGGAGTGTGTGTTTCAGGTGGTTCCGTCGTATTTGACAGTATTTTTCTTTCTTTATAGTTCTGTTTTTGAGTGCAGCTCATATATCCCTTTTAAAAAGGAGAATTTATTTATTTCTATTAGTAATAATCTGTTCCACATTCTTGTGTATTTTCACAGTTAAATATATTTCTACAGTTATCTCAGTATCAAGGCGATTTCCAAGTAAATAAACTTTATCCGAATCAAACTCCTTTTTTCCCCAAAATGAGAATCGATAAAGAATCGTATCGTTAATCAGCATCAATAATGGAATCGACATAATCGTATTGATTCTCATCAATACTACCTATCATATTATATAATGTCTGAATAATTATAACTAATTAGTATCTGGTGACAGTTTTCTGTGTCTTTTTTAATAGAAAAAGCGTCAAATTATTAAAATTCCTGCTGCAAAACGTGGAGAATATCATCACAAAAACACAGAACCTGTTTAAATCAGAGAATATTCTATTTATTAATGATGTTGACAGTGGATATGCGTAGTTGTGATGTCACTAATGTTACTATTATTAGTTATTTAATAGATTTTCAAAGATAAAATGATGAAAACCTGTTTTAAATCACCTTCATCGAGTGGAACCAGCTCAGCTGCTTTAACTTTAAACCTTTATTCACTTTATTATTTCTCAATAAACACGTGGAGGAGCTGCACCGGAGTTTATCTGTGATTAATTGAAGAGTTTAATCATTAATTAATATAAATCTTCTCTTTTTTTTAATGTGAATAGAACGGAACAGCACGGAGACTCGTCCCCTCACAGCCTGGAAGGAAGAGGAAAGCAAACTGTGGAGCTGCAGATGAGGTTAGTAATTAAACTAAATGTAATATTTAACAGTCTAAAATCTAAAGTTAGGACTTATGAGTCTCCATGTTGTTGGCTTTTACCATTTAGGCTGAGAAAAAAAACTTTAAAAACTCACATTTTCAAGCTTCTTTGTTTTCTGTCCTTATATAATATAAATATTCTCGTTCTTCATGTTTGATTTTATGGATCAGAAACGTCAAACTCATTTTAGTTCATGGGCCAAATACACAACAAATATATGATTTCACCAGTAAAATGGACCAATAACAACCTCCTTTATATAAAACAACACCTTTCATTAACCAATCAGGTGATAAACAGCCAGAAAATAAATGCAATTTCACAAATATTCTTATATTTCCATTTTTTTCACACTCATCAGAATCATTTAGGGCCTGAATTTAATCCTGTAGCGGCCTGATTCTGGCCCTCGGGCCATAAGTTTGACACCCGTGTTGTAGATTAATGAGAAGGATTCATTAATTAATTAATTAAGGCTGCAGCACAACATGTTATAGAGTATTGGTACAATATAAACTTTATAAAAACTTTATTTAAAATATCTGTCGTGACATTTAAATCATTTCACATCATTATTTATTATTTGCTGCTGAATCTTTGGACATTAACACAATAATTAATAATAATCCATCAACAATTAGCAGCAAAACGTTCATGACTCATAATTAATGTCTTAATGATTGTTTAGTTGTTGTTTAGCTTCATGAATTAATCCATAAGAAGATTAAACTCTTTACACTTTTATCCTAAAACCGATGAAGACCATAAATGACATATTCTTCTCAAACAGCTTGATTATTGTCACTAAAGGTAAGTTTAACCCGTTAAAACGATGTTTATGGTTCAATAACATGTTCTATATTCTATTTGTTGAATATAAAACAATAAATAAATAGTTTCTAAATGTTGAGGAATAAATTCACCATAAATCACATTTACACATGAATAAATGTCTATTTATTCTATTTATTCTCATTTCCATCATTTTCTTTTAGGCAGATTTTTATGGTTGAATTATATCGGTGCAGTGATGAAATAATAATCAGTTTTATAAAAGTTTGTTGTCTCATTTAAAGCTGAACTTTACATATTATGTAGTTAATTAACACAATCAACGTCTGTTTTTGTCTTGTTTCCTTCATCAGGTTTAGTTTCTGTTCGCGTCTTGTTATAAATCAACGTCTATTAATAGATTTGAACCGTGATGATCTAAATATTCATCTAAATAAATGCATGATATCTGTTTTTGAGACGTCGGTGGAGGAACTCTGCACCAAAAAACGCTGAAAACTAAGCGAGTTTATCAGATCTGACGATTTTTCCTGATTGTTTCTGTTCATAAACGTCATAAAACTTGTGTTTTCTTTCCCAAACTGTTTATTTCTCCATGTCTAGCGTCTCTTTTATCGGCGGCGGCTGCTAAACCCGCTGGATCGATCTAAAACAACAAACCTGCCCCTAATTATTTGACTCCCCCCCCTTTATTTGTCAAAAGCCTGTGTTTTTGTGTCTCTTTCTGCTAGATGATAAAGGTTTTGCAGTATAACAAGCCGCAGAGTGCCAGTGTCTTTCTGCCACCACCAGAGGTCTGTTGGATTCCTTATTAGAGCTCAAACTATTAGTCCATTAATCGATCAGTGAAAATCCAGTAATCGTTGAAATCATTTATAGATTCTCTGGTTCCATCGATGTGCAGCTGTCTGTTAAATATTAGAGGAAAAACAACATTTTTATCATTTACTTATTGTTTTCTTCCCAAATGACTCCCTTCATTCGTTATAGAGCTGCAATGATTAAACTAAAACTAAATCTAACTCCTACTTTTGGTCTTTTACACATTAATTTGTATAAAGATGCATCTTGTGTCAATTAGAACTGTAACGATTAGTCAATTAATCAATTAGCTGCTAACGAGTACATTAATTAACTATTTTGATAATCAATTAATCAGTTTTTAATTAGAAAATGTGTAAATTCTCTGGTTCCAGCTTCTCTTCTCTGATTATTTCCTGGTTTCTTTAGTCTCTATAATAATAAACTGATGATCTTTGGGTTGTGGACTGTTGGTCTGGACATGCTTTTATTTTGAAGGGCCCCTATTTTGACTGTATTCCCAGTTTAATAATTAAATTTTCATGGTTTATTCATAACAAATATCTGTGTTTATGGTCCTAAAGCAGCTTTAGCAACAATACAGTCTGCCTCAATCAATTAATTGATTAGTTGATAATTATTACATGAATTGATTAATTGATTAGAGTCATTTTAAAGAAGAAAATGTCTAAATTCTCTGGTTCCAGCTTCTCTTCTCTGATTATTTCCTGGTTTCTTTAGTCTCTATAATAATAAACTGATGATCTTTGGATAAAAAAGACATTTTAGGTTGAATCTTCAGCTTTTTGGCACATTTTACACCATTTATTGAACCAAACAACTAATCGATTAATCATTTCAATAATCAGTCGTTATCAGTCCTGTTATGTTTTATGCTGCGATTAATAAATAGAAAGTTAATCAGTAACTAAATTCACAATCAAGTCAAACCTTCACTGTTATCAGTTGGTGAAATAGATGATTTTATTTCAATAATCAATAGATTTGGGAAACAACGATCACCATTTTAGTTTGAATTTGATTGGTTGTTAATGAATTTCAGTCATTTTTAAGAAGATGTAGGTTGAATCTTCATCTTTGGGAAACACTGATCCACATTTAATGAACCACACAACTAATCAATTAATCAATAGATCAATAAACGATCAGAATAGTTTATTTTTTAAATTCCTGCCTATAGTTTGTGTTGCTCTGCCTTCATGGTTCCACTAGAACAGAGGTGCTGTTTAATCCTGGTAACGTCAACACTTTAAAAGATCTCCTGGTTTTTGTTTTCTTGATTTAAACCCCTGATTTCCTGATTTAAACCCCTGATTTCCTGATTTAAACCCCTGATTTCCTGATTTAAACCCCTGATTTAAACCCCTGATTTCCTGATTTAAACCCCTGATTTCCTGATTTAAACCCCTGATTTCCTGATTTAAACCCCTGATTTCCTGATTTAAACCCATGATTTAACCCTCTGATTTCCTGATTTAACACCCTGATTTCCTGATTTAAACCCCTGATTTAAACCCCAGATTTCCTGATTTAAACCCCTGATTTAAACCCCAGATTTCCTGATTTAACCCCCTGATTTCCGGATTTAACACCCTGATTTCCTGATTTAAACCCCTGATTTAAACCCCTGATTTCCTGATTTAAACCCCTGATTTAAACCCCTGATTTCTTGATTTAAACCCCTGATTTCCTGATTTAACCCCTGATTTAACCCCCTGATTTCCTGATTTAACCCCTGATTTAAACCCCTGATTTCTTGATTTAAACCCCGGATTTCCTGATTTAACCCCGGATTTAAACCCCTGATTTCCTGATTTAACCCCGGATTTAAACCCCTGATTTCCTGATTTAAACCCCTGATTTAAACCCCTGATTTAAACCCCTGATTTAAACCCCTGATTTCCTGATTTAAACCCCTGATTTAAACCCCTGATTTAAACCCCTGATTTAAACCCCTGATTTAAACCCCTGATTTAAACCCCTGATTTCCTGATTTAACCCCTGATTTAACCCCCTGATTTCCTGATTTAAACCCCTGATTTCTTGATTTAAACCCCTGATTTCCTGATTTAACCCCGGATTTAAACCCCTGATTTCCTGATTTAACCCCGGATTTAAACCCCTGATTTCCTGATTTAACCCCGGATTTAAACCCCTGATTTAAACCCCTGATTTCCTGATTTAAACCCCTGATTTAAACCCCTGATTTAAACCCCTGATTTAAACCCCTGATTTAAACCCCTGATTTAAACCCCTGATTTAAACCCCTGATTTAAACCCCTGATTTAAACCCCTGATTTAAACCCCTGATTTAAACCCCTGATTTAAACCCCTGATTTCCTGATTTAAACCCCTGATTTAAACCCCTGATTTCCTGATTCAAACCCCTGATTTAAACCCCTGATTTCCTGATTTAACCCCTGATTTAACCCCCTGATTTCCTGATTTAAACCCCTGATTTCTTGATTTAAACCCCTGATTTCCTGATTTAACCCCGGATTTAAACCCCTGATTTCCTGATTTAACCCCGGATTTAAACCCCTGATTTAAACCCCTGATTTAAACCCCTGATTTCCTGATTTAAACCCCTGATTTAAACCCCTGATTTCCTGATTTAAACCCCTGATTTCCTGATTTAACCCCGGATTTAAACCCCAGATTTCCTGATTTAAACCCCTGATGTAAACCCCTGATTTCCTGGGGTTCCTAACCTCTGGTCCTCCACCCCCAGGACTCCCAGGACAGCTCCGACGGGATCCCGTCCGCTCCCCGTATGACCGGCAGCTTGGTGTCGGACCGCAGCCACGACGACATCGTGACCCGCATGAAGAACATCGAGTGCATCGAGCTGGGTCGGCACCGGCTGAAGCCCTGGTACTTCTCCCCGTACCCGCAGGAACTCACCACGCTGCCCATCCTCTACCTCTGCGAATTCTGCCTCAAGTACCTCAAAAGTCTCAAGTGTCTCCAGAGGCACCTGGTGAGGATCTGTGTGAGGAGTCGTCTACAGAAGCTCGAATCGCTGCTTCCTTCATTTAAAGATAACTTCTCTCTCTGTCTCATCCAGACAAAGTGTAACCTGAGACATCCTCCAGGAAACGAGATCTACAGAAAAGGAACCATCTCCTTCTTTGAGATCGACGGCAGGAAAAACAAAGTCAGTGTTTGGGCTTCAAATATGTCTGGAAACGTTATTACAGCAGCTTCTTTAAGGGGTTTTAGAACAGAAAGTCAAAGTATGGAGGACAGAAAGCACCAGAATCAAAGATGAATAAATAAATGACTCTGCACATAAATACATAAACCAGGAAATGTCCATGTTGAATTATTTTCTATTTATTAATTTAAAAAACATGAAGTATTTTGAGTATTATTTTCCCATTTATTTGATTTGACATTTTATTCAATTTAAAATTTTTTTGTTGGAAATAAATTCCTGTGTAAATGGAAAATATTAGACAATTATAATAAATTAAATACAGTGGTATATTTATTCATAATTCATTATGTAATTTCATTTTATTTTTAATTAGTTTCATTTTGTTAGTGAAAATAAATTATTCCTTTTTTTTGCCATAATAAAATAAATGATTCAGTCGATAAAAATACCAGTAAATGTCCATATTTACCAAATTATTCATTTAATTAATAAAATAAATATATTTGTGTATTATTTTGTATTTATTTAATTATTTTTTTTACAATTTATTTATTATATTCTATATATATAATATATATTATTTATTTAACATTTTTGTTAAATTAATTAATTAATAATTACATTTTTTCATTTTTTTGTAATATAATCAAAATGGAAAATATTTTAAACTAAATTAATTCATTTAAAATGGGAAACGATACACAAATAATAGGAAATAAATACTACAAAATTAAATAAAATATTAATGTATGTATGCAGTATGGAATATAATCTATATATCATGTAATTAAACATTTTAAATTAAATAAATAAATGTGCAAAGATAACATAATAAACTAATATTAAATAAATATCCCCTGAATTAATTAATTAAGTCAGTTCTTCATAAACATTCTGTCATTTTCTTATTTATGGATGGATTTATAATAAAAATAAATTCTTCTTTATTTTTCTGGTGACCTCTTGACCTTCCCTCAGCGACCCCTGGAGGGTCCCCAGACCCCAGATTGAGAACCACTGATTGACTTAGATTTGATTGTATTTTCCAGACTTATTCCCAGAACCTGTGTTTACTGGCTAAATGTTTCCTGGACCATAAAACTCTGTACTACGACACGGACCCGTTCCTGTTCTACGTGATGACGGAGTACGACTCCAAAGGATTCCACATAGTCGGATACTTCTCTAAGGTACAGAAACCCAAAACTCACTGATGAACTACTGATCACTCGAATTCTATGAAACTGGACTCTTTATTGGTCCTTTAATGCAAGATGATGAGATTTATCTTTATTTGGTGACTTAAAAACCCCAAAAACATGATGTTGAATGTGGCTCAAAGAGACATCAGTGCATTTTATTCCTGATATTTTAATCATATTTTAATAAATTAACACCAGTTCCAAATAAACGCTGAGTTTAATTTATTAAAACATAATAAATCCTAGAAGAAGACGTTAAATTCTCTGATAATAATAATTAATTGTTTATCACCATGGATCCGGTGCAGTGAGAAAATAAAAGGTTTAAAATAAAACTTCCACCTTTGTGTGTTAGAATATGCAGATAAACTACAGGAACTAACTACAGGGCTGTAATCTGACTCTAAATGTGACTTATGGGGTATTTTATTTCTATTTAATATAGTTTTTTTTCCAGTATTTTAAGTTGAAAGTCATTTTTCTGCTCTACTTTAACTCCAGACATGGATTCTCTGTAGTTCTACAGTAATAACTGCTGTTGTATGTATAATAATAATAAATAGAACCACGTTTTAAGTCTTTATATTTAAATATTTAAATGTAAAATCAGTTTTAATGCTGTGATGTAAGTTTCACTGATGTAAAACCAGAACAATCAGGATGAATTCATATTTTTAAATCCTTCAGGCTGTTTGAGGTGATTTTATTGTGTGACCACAGGAAAAGGAGTCGACTGAGGACTATAACGTGGCCTGTATCCTGACGCTGCCTCCGTACCAGAGGAGAGGATACGGGAAGCTGCTCATCGAGTTCAGTGAGTGGACGATGAGTTCTTCTCATTCTTTTAACTCCTCTCATGTTCTAATGCTGATGTTTTCCATCTCTAAGGTTATGAGCTGTCCAAGGTTGAAGGGAAGACAGGAACTCCAGAGAAGCCTCTGTCTGACCTGGGCCTCCTGTCCTACCGCTCCTACTGGTCTCAGACCATCTTAGAGATCCTCATGGACCTGAAACCAGACAACGGGGAGCGGCCGCAGATCACCATCAAGTACGAGGCCGTCGTCTCCTCCTCAGTTTCCTCACACTCATTATTTAATGTCCCTGTTTTCATGCGTTTTCTTCGTTTTCTGTCGAACCTCCAGTGAAATCAGTGAGATCACGAGTGTAAAGAAAGAAGACGTCATTTCAACACTTCAGTACCTCAACTTAATCAACTATTACAAGGTGAGAGAGAGAAATATGAAGATTATCATCATATTACATGATTAATCTGATTAATCTGTTGATTAGTTGTTTATGAAATGTGGATCAGTGCTTCCCAAAGCAAAGAAAATGACTAATCACTTATTAAAACAGTCAAAATAATCAATTATTCTTTCATTTCCATCAATAATTTATAGTATTGTTCATGTTTCTTGCTCCTAATTGACAGATATTAAAGTCAAGCTGCTGATTATTTTCATTACTGATCAATCTGTTGATTATCTTCTGATCTATTGATATAAAATGATAGTAAATCAGTGGCAGTGGTTCTCAAACAGGGGCACGCGTCCCCCTGGTGGTACGTGGAGGTACTGCAGGGTCCATGAATCTTTATGTTCATACACAGAATTATAGATTCACTCTTTAATTTTATTATCCTAAAAACAAACACCCGTTAATCCAGCGTCTCCTATACAGTCTGTGCTCGTTAACAACCTGCCGTTACCATGACAACTAACGATGGAGATGTGGCTAAAGCTGAAAATACAGATAAACAAGTGAAAAAAGAAAGTGATTAAGTGTAATTTTCATTTTTTTTGATCCTAAAAGACCAAATCTTTAATTATAAAGTTATTAATTTATTTTCACATTAAACAACATGTATTTATAATTAACTCCTACATTTATTTATTTAGTTATTTATGTATATTTTTATTTTTCGCCCAATATGAATTTAGCATTTATTTGTTCATCTTTTACAGCGAGTGTCAGAACCACTGATACCAACTAACAGCTGTTAATAGTTGATTAATCTATCAATTAATAAAACAGTTAATTGATTTGTTGTTTGGTTCATAAAATGGTGTAAAATACCAAACATTCAACCTAAAATGACTAATTGATTAATGGTTTCAGTTCATAATGAAGCAGAAAACCTCGTCTCACACGTTAAACGTGGGTCGAACATGTGTAAAAGTTCCTTTTTGTCCTTGTTTCTCAAACGCAGGGTCAGTACATCTTGACTCTGTCCGAGGACATCGTGGACGGACACGAACGAGCGATGCAGAAGAGACATTTACGCATTGACCCCAAATGTCTTCACTTCACACCCAAGGACTGGAGCAAGAGAGGGAAGTGGTGAAACTGCAGATCTGCACTGAAACCCCCAAAAACAACAGGATCAGAGAGAATCCAGAACGGTTTCTGCCCCAGGACTCCATGAACTAAAGAGGCTTTTATTGTGAATACTCATCATTATATATTGTGGGATTTCAGGACAAAGAGAGACTGAAAAAAATAGAAGAGTAAAAAGATCCTGATTATGACTGAAACTGTGTTTGAAAGTGGGACAAAGGTGATCGTTAACTGGTGTAAAGTGAAGGTGAGATATTAATGATAATTGGATTTATTCATTTCCTTTAAACACAGTTTCTTCTTCCTATTTTACTTATTTTTGGTCAAAACAAGTTTATTTTCATCTCTGGGGTTTGAATCTGACGCAAAAAGACGTAGAAGTTTGTAAATATAGTTCCACAAAATCCCCCAAAAACGTCACTTTAATGATTTTAAAGAAAAACCTTTGACTCATTGAACAAATAATTAATATCCAACACTATTAAATTCCTTCAGAACGTCTTCTGAACAAATTCTTTTATTAAATACACACAGAAAATGTAAAGATTCTTCATCATCTTCATCCTCTGAGTGCCTGAATCTCTGCCCAGAAACACAACTAATAGTTTTCTGCTGCAGCTTCTGGTTCTTTTTAATGAGTTAAATGTTGATTTAAGAGCCAGTTTGGTGGGTTAATAATGTGTCGCTTGGTTTAAATAGAGGTATTTATACTCGTAAATCTGTATTTTTTTGTTTTATTCCCCTCAGATAATGTCAGGATCATCACATGAGACAAATCAAACATGTTTCCTGTTACTGTACATAATGGACCTGATTTAAAAAGACAAACTAAAACAACAGAAAAGAACTGCTTTGAAGACAGAAGCCATGAGAAATGTAAATTGTGTACAGTTAGTTCTTTTTTTATAATGTAAACTGCACAATATCAATAGGAAAAGAGCAAAGCAGTGATCTTATGTTTGTGTTTTATGTTTACATGTCACAAAAAGCCGTTGTATTTACTCTGTTGAAGAATAATTCGTATATTATCTTTAAGTGAAACAGTTGAGAGGATGATTTGAACGTTTGATATGAAACGCTTGTTGAATTGATAAAAAACGTTGAAAACCATCAAAGTGTTTGAATAATTTCCTTTAGAGATATTAACTGATTAGTTGACAAATATCAAATTGATCTCCAACTATTTTTATAATCGATTTGAGTCAATTTATAGAAGAAAATATCTACATTATCTTCATTATTTCCTGGTTTCTTTAGTCTCTATAATAGTAAACTGATGATCTTTGGGTTGTGGATCATTTTGAGCATGCTTTTATTTTGAAGGGCCCCTATTTTGACCGATTCCCAGTTTAATATTTAAATTTTCATGGTTTATTCATAACAAATAGCTGTGTTTATGGTCCTAAAGCAGCTTTAGCAACAATACAGTCTGCCTCAATCAATTAATTGATTAGTTAATTATTACATGAATCAATTAATGGATTAGAGTCATTTTAAAGAAGAAAATGTCCAAATTCTCTGGTTCCAGCTTCTCTTCTCTGATTATTTCCTGGTTTCTTTAGTCTCTATAATAATAAACTGATGATCTTTGGACAAAAAAATACATTTTAGGTTGAATCTTCAGCTTTTTACATCATTTTATGAATCAAACAATCGATTAATTAATTATCAACTATCACAATCATTAGTTGCAGCCTTCATTTTCCTTTTCAGCTGAAATAATTAGAATATAATGAAAACGTTCAAGTCCAAGCCTTTATTTCTGAAATGATTATTCTATATAATCCTTCTGGAGCTGTTAATTAACAGACTAGACAGGCTGGTTAAAAAGTAAAAGCTGAATTAGTTTAAGGTCATGAATCAGCAAAAATAAATATAAATTGTACTTTTACATAAACTTTGTTCAAAATAACAATAGAGTCTTTAAAGCAGTGAGTAAATGCAGTAAAAGCAGTGAGCTGCAGCTGCAGCGTGTGTTTTATCCAGCAGGGGGCAGCAGAGTGTAAAAAAACAATAAAATAATAAAAAAATAAAAAACTCGTGTTTGTTCAAAAGTGCATCAATAAAGTTTAAACTCGACCCGGAAACTGCAGAAACCACCTGAGCAGGTAAATAATGGAGTTTAATACTGAGTTAATCTGCTGCTACAACCACATGGTGACCACGTGCAGGGATGGAGGTTTTATTTAAATTAACAACTTTATTGATAAAGTTTAAAAATACAACCAGCAGTTAGACGGTTTAACAACATTTGGCATCTCATATTAACATTAAACAAGGTAAATATGTCAATATATCTACAGAATAAGAAGAACAAATTAAAATTAAACGTATTTAAATAGTGAAGTGGAATCTTAACGAGTGAAATATCTTGTTTTTGGTAAAAAATAATCCAATATTGAGCAGAATTATCTCATTTTATTAACAGATAATTCACGTTTTTTATTGATTTTAGTCATTTTGTTGTGTTGATTTATTAAAAACAAATCATGGAGGAAAAAAGGTGAAATTATCTGAATTATCAGTCAGTGCAGTAACATCATTCTACTCAGTAACTGCACCAAAAACAAGATATTCACTGTTAATATGTACATATTTCTTATTATCAATCATTTTTCAATATAGATCTTAAACTACAGGAAAGAGAATTGATCTTTATGTGTAACTGTTCAGTTATTAGATATCAACATGTTGAATTTATCATTCTTTATTTTTATAATATAATAATAAATCATTAGCTTCTAAATAATTGGAATACTGGATTGAAAGAAGTCCTTTTTGTTCTTATAAATATCAATGTGTATAAATGTATAATTTTATAGTGGATTTCTTTAATTTTATTGGCTGTAGGACATGTAAATGTAGAAATCATCATGTTGTTAATACCAGAACAACAGCTCACATCCTCTAGTTGTGACTTAGTGACTGTCCCTGACTCTGACTCCTGCAGGGCTGATATTTCCCATTAGTTCCTGAACTGTGACGTGTGTTTTCTGCAGCGTTTCCTCTGAAACGTCTCTCCCTGCATCACATCACATCACATCACATCACTTCACATCACATCACATCACATCACATCACATCACATCACATCACATCACTTCACACCCGTTCCCAGGTGCAGCAGAGGAATTTCACACTTATCTAATATCCAACGTCCTCATCCTGAACTAAACGCACGTTTCCTGCTCGTCCTGAATCCACATTATTCTATTAACTGGACCTGACAGCAAAATAAAACTAGATATATACACAGCAGAGATAATAGAGATGCAACGATTAGTCGATTAATTAACTATTCTGATAGAAAATGTCTAAATTCTCTGGTTCCAGCTTCTCTTCTCTGATTATTTCCTGGTTTCTTTAGTCTCTATAATAATAAACTGATGATCTTTGGGTTGTGGATCATTTTGAGCATGCTTTTATTTTGAAGGGCCCCTATTTTGACTGTATTCCCAGTTTAATATTTAAATTTTCATGGTTTATTCATAACAAATATCTGTGTTTATGGTCCTAAAGCAGCTTTAGCAACAATACAGTCTGCCTCAATCAATTCATTGATTAGTTGATAATTATTACATGAATTGATTAATGGATTAGAGTCATTTTAAAGAAGAAAATGTCTAAATTCTCTGATTATTTCCTGGTTTCTTTAGTCTCTATAATAATAAACTGATGATCTTTGGACAAAAAAAGACATTTTATGTTGAATCTTCATCTTTTAAATCATTTTATGACCCAAACATCTAATCGATTAATCGTTTTAATAATCAACAGATTAATTTCTTATTAAAGTAGTGGTTAGTTTCAGCTTTATTGTGTATTTTATAGCTGTAATTGATGAATAGAAAGTTAATCAGCAACTTTATTCACACTCAGTCTATTCATCACTTTTCAAGCAGAAACACCAACGTTTCCAGCAGCTGAAATATGAAGATGTTCTTTATTATTTATGAAACTGAACTCAGTAACTTTGTGTTCTGCACATTTAAAGATTATACATTTTATTTCCTGACATTTCATAGACAAACAAGAGAATCCAGGAAACATCCGTCAACTTAATGGATAAAGAAACTAATAGTTTGAGTCTGGGATGAAGGAGATAAAACTTCAGACAAGACAAATATGTTGGTTTTTATTTTCCTGAATCATTTCCACACGGTGTCACTGCAGCACTGGAGCAGTTAGACGGCCTGAATGACCTCTGCTGTTAGAAGATTAGAGGATTCACAGCCTCACAAATCAACCTGCAGCTACAAACTACAGCAGCAGCAAGTCACAGGCGTATTAATGGAGTCACAGCGACGGATGGAACCAGCCTGGAAGTCAAAGAAACTCATTCTTAGAGTCCAGTTGATGGAAAGAACCCTTGGATTTTACCTCTGAATGATGTAACAGGACATTTTTATGCTGTAGTTTATCTTTTCTCTGCTTCTTCTTTCAGATTCTGAATCATAATCAACAGATTCGTCTCCGTGACCTTTGACACAGAAACAGGTTTACAGGCTTTTTGCTGTTTTAGTTTTTTTTTGTTTTAAAGAAAAAAAACAGTTTTACTACTATCAACATGTGCCTCTGTTTTTATTTTTCTTATCTGTACAGGACACACAGCACCAACAACGCAGGCTCCTTCACCTCCAACCCCCCCTCCTACACACACACACACACACACACACACACACACACACACACACACACACACACACACACACACACACACACACACACACACACACACACACAGCCATATGTTGGTTAGGGGGATGGTGCTGCTGCTGGACGTCATAGGATGATTTCACCCCAAATCACAGGTGTGTGTGTGTGTGTAAGTATGAATGTGTGTGTCTATAAGCGTGTGTGTGTGTGTGTGTGTGTGTGTGTGTGTGTGTGTGTGTGTGTGTAGGAGGTAGAAGCTTCAGCTCTTCTCATTGTTCTGAGAGCAGGTTGATTGTTTGTTGTGGTCTGGTTTGGGGAGTACACAGATGTCTCACCACAAATAAACAAAAAAGTGTCACGCACACACACAAACACACACACACACCCCTCCCTCACACACACACACACACACACACAGTCGTTTTCACCTTTGCCCCTGAGCCGCCCTTTTTTCAGCCTTTATCTCTCTGCTGCAGAAATGTCTGTTTTGGCAGGACTTTTTTTTTTACTAATTGAGCCGTGTGACACGTTTACATCATATTAAACTAAAAATAATCAGAAATTCGACTTTAAATGATCAGTTTTAATGTTTTAGATCAGTCATTTTTGTTTTAATTCAGTGAAACGTCTTTTAAAGACACCTAGAATCAGCTTCTGCTGCTGCTGCTGTGGCTCAACCTCTCTGACAAGGAGATGAGGAGGGGGAGGAGTGTGTGTGTGTGTGTGTGTGTGTGTGTGTGTGTGTGTGTGTGTGTGTGTGTGTGTGTGTGTGTGTGAGCGAGCGAGCGAGCGAGAGAGAGAGAGGGGGTTGGCTCTAGCGTGATGTGAATGGAATAGAATCAGCGCAAGAGAGGGAGAGAAAGAGGGAGGACGGCACAAATCAACCTGCCTCTGCCTCTAACTCTACAGCAGAAACAGACGGAGCCGGCACACACACACACACACACACACACACACGGATCGGGGAAGTGTGTGTGTGTTATTTTATTTTTGGACGAGAGGAGGAAGAGAACGGCAGACAGGAGGAGGAGGAGGAGGAGGAGGAGAAAGCGGCTCACCGTGGAGATAGATAGCAGAAAAATGCTGTCATGGGGAGAGTGGACAGAGAGGAGCAGCAGGATGAGAGGAGGCAGCAGCCAGCAGCTCCACGGCTGAAATGTGGAGGTAAGAACTAACCTTTCTGCTGCTTTTTGTCTGAGAATTCGCCTCAACGGATTCAGACAGACAGGCTCTGCACACCATGTGTGTGTGTGTGTGTGTGTGTGTGTGTGTCACCGACCTCCTGTGCAGGCATGTGCCTCACACACACTCGCAGACAATGTATGAATGTGGAAATAACGATTCACTTATCACATCTATTTAGAAAAAACGCTTTTTTTCTCCTTCTGGTTTGAATCCAGCTTTGCAACCTTTGTCGCATTTCATCCCCGGCCTCCTCCTCCTCCTCCTCCTCCTCCTCCTCCTCCTCCTCCTCCTCCTCCTCCTCCTCCTCCTCCTGACACTAACCCCCCATCTTCTCCCTCCTCTCCATTGTGCCGCCTGCAAACGAGGCGCAATTGTCTTTATAAAAAAACAGAAAAACCTGTGTTATGACATTGTCAAGACGCTGCCGCCGCCGCGGTGGTGGCGATAAAAACCGAGGGAGGGACAGATGCAGGAAGAAAAAAAATAAAAAAGCAGGCGAGGATGATGATGTGTCCAGAGATGAGGAAGAATAAGAGAAATGCAGCGTGTTGGGTCTGGTTTTTCATGTGATGTGTACAGACGGTGATGGAATGGAGGCACCGCTGGATTTGGGGTGTTGTTTTCAAGGTGGTAGAGAAAATGAGGGATGATGCAGGAGTCAGGCCCCCTCCTCCTCCTCCTCCTCCTCCTCCTCCTCCTCTCCTCCTCCTCCTCCTCCTCCTCCTCCTCCTCCTCCTCCTCCTCTCCTCCTCCTCCTCCTCCTCCTCCTCCTCCTCCTCCTCCTCCTCCTCTCCTCCTCTCTGCACTCTCTTAATTTGAGACGTTGGTTTTGTGCTGAGGGGAAGCAGCAGGGATGGACAGAGCAGCAGATTACATAAGCTGCTGCACGTTTGAAACAGGCTGGATGTGTTTTAACCCGACGTGATGGACAGATTCTCTGCAGGAAGGAAAAGACGTGTGATTGGCAGGGATGGATGGCATTGTGTGTGTGTGTGTGTGTGTGTGTGTGTGTGTGTGTGTGTGTGTGTGTGTGTGTGTGTGTGTGTTCCTGGCGAGACGTGTTTTCATCAGGGTGAACTTTGAATACACAGCGTTTGTGTGTGTGAAGAATCCACCTTTGTTTTTCCTACTGCTGCTTTTATAGGAAACAGCTGTTTAACCAACTGTGTCCAATAAAGATGAAACTATGAAACTATTGATTATTGAAATGATTAATCAATTAGTTGTTTGGTTCATAAAATGTCTTTTTTTGTCCAAAGATCATCAGTTTATTATTATAGAGACTAAAGAAACCAGGAAATAATCAGAGAAGAGAAGCTGGAACCAGAGAATTTAGACATTTTCTTCTTTAAAATGACTCTAATCCATTAATTGATTCATGTAATAATTATCAACTAATCAATGAATTGATTGAGGCAGACTGTATTGTTGCTAAAGCTGCTTTAGGACCATAAACACAGATATTTGTTATGAATAAACCATGAAAATTTAAATATTAAACTGGGAATACAGTCAAAATAGGGGCCCTTCAAAATAAAAGCATGCTCAAAAACAGTCCACAACCCAAAGATCATCAGTTTATTATTATAGAGACTAAAGAAACCAGGAAATAATCAGAGAAGAGAAGCTGGAACCAGAGAATTTAGACATTTTCTACTGAATAAATGACTCAAATCAATTAATCAATTATCAGAATAGTTGTTGATTAATCAACTAATCGTTGCAGCTTTAAAATTCATTCAACTAAAGTTGTATTTCAGACTAGATTAACTACGGGGGAGTTACTACTGGTTCTAACAACTATTCTGATAGTTGATTAATCCATTGATTATTGAAACGATTAATCGATTAGTCGTTTGATTCATTAAAATGCTGATCAGTGTTTTAGTTTTTTTGTCCACAGCCCAAATTATCCTGAGTTTATTGTTATAGAAACAGGTTTGAGAAGCTGGAACCAGAGAATTTGGACATTTTCTTTAAAAATAAAATACTCAAATTGATTAATTGATTATCGAAATAGTCTGTGAATAATGTGGTTGATTAATCAACTAATCGTATAGTAATTGATTGAGGAGATGACAAAGGTACGAATAGTTAAACCATTAAATCCTCTTTGTAAACGCGTCTTTAGTAAAAAGTGACAACACTGAAGCAGTTGGAGAAATAAACTGACTCCATCATTAAATATTGATGGAAGTAGAAAGTGAATCTGTGGTTGTTATTAGACGCCTTTTAAATTCTATTCAATTTAAAAAAGGAATAATACAAAGTGCTGTGAATTAAAAAGCCACGAGTGTTTGAATCTGCTGCTTAAACAACTTCATCACAGACCAGAACTAATATTATATATAAACTATATGTAGCACAGAGGACGATGGAGCTGAAGGATCAATCTACTATTAGATTAATCATCTTAATAATCAATTAATTGATTAGAGTCATTTATTAAGTAGAAAATGTCTAAATTCTCTGGTTCCAGCTTCTCTTCTCTGATTATTTCCTGGTTTCTTTAGTCTCTATAATAATAAACTGATGATTTTTGGGTTGTGGACTGTTGGTCTGGACATGCTTTTATTTTGAAGGGCCCCTATTTTGACTGTATTCCCAGTTTAATATTTAAATTTTCATGGTTTATTCATAACAAATATCTGTGTTTATGGTCCTAAAGCAGCTTTAGCAACAATACAGTCTGCCTCAATCAATTAATTGATTAGTTGATGATTATTACATGAATCAATTAATGGATTAGAGTCATTTTAAAGAAGAAAACATCTAAATTCTCTGGTTCCAGCTTCTCTTCTCTGATTATTTCCTGGTTTCTTTAGTCTCTATAATAATAAACTGATGATCTTTGGACAAAAAAAGACATTTTATAAACCAAACAACTAATTGATTAATCGTTTCACTAATCAATAGATGAATCAACTCGATGCAGCTTCTTGTTGAGTTATTTCATTATTGTAGCATCAGTTAACTGTAATTAGACAGGTTTAATTCATTAAACTCCATCTGTAAAATCACTAAAATCATCATTCATCATAACGGTTGTTGTTCATTTAATGTTAAAGGACATTTAGGATAAATGTAGATGTGGAGGAGAATCCTGAATCTGTTGATTCCTGCACCAAACAACAACTATATATATATATTTATATGTATTATATAGTAGATGCTGAGCACCACGTGTCCTTCAGCCTCTCCAGTTATTGTCCAGCAGATAAAACCATGAACATAATCCTCCAAACGCCCCGTCAGTCCCCGTTAATGCCAGCGTGACCTCTGACCTCTGTCAGGAGTCACCGTGAAACCAAATCAATATGAGAGATACACCGATATGAGGAAGAGAAGCTGCGTGTGAGTCGTTAGTCTGATTCCTGCAGGTCAGCAGCAGATCTGAGGGTCCTGGACTCACTGGTCTGGATTTGTTGCCGTAGGCAACGATTCTCTGCCATAAAACGGAAATTCATGCTGCAAAAAAAGGATTCTGCAGGTTTTCTGTTGGTTGGTGCAGGTGTAGTTAGTTTAGTCTTTGACTATAGTAGAGACGTTTATATTTATGGCTTTTACAGTTAAATTAACATGAATATTAAATATATAATATAATATATATATCATATTAAACAGCAGATCCTGGTTGGAGCAGATTAATATGATAATGAAGCTGAGAAACATGTTTTATGATCATTTTAAAATCAGGGATGATGTTTGTTGGTGATTGAGACTATTTATCATTGATCAATAATCAATAATCAGATTCATCCACTAACATGTTAAAAGAGTTAAAAACTAGAAAATTATAAAATATACCTGTAAGATGCATTTAACTGATAAATTAATAGTGATTATTGATCATCTATAACTGATATTATAGGTTAATAGTGATTATTGATCATCTATAACTGATATTATACATTAATAGTGATTATTGATCATCTATAACTGATATTATACATTAATAGTGATTATTGATAATCTATAACTGATATTATACATTAATAGTGATTATTGATCATCTATAACTGATATTATACATTAATAGTGATTATTGATAATCTATAACTGATATTATACATTAATAGTGATTATTGATCATCTATAACTGATATTATACATTAATATTGATTATTGATAATCTATAACTGATATTATACATTAATAGTGATTATTGATCATCTATAACTGATATTATACATTAATATTGATTATTGATAATCTATAACTGATATTATACATTAATAGTGATTATTGATCATCTATAACTGATATTATACATTAATAGTGATTATTGATAATCTATAACTGATATTATACATTAATAGTGATTATTGATCATCTATAACTGATATTATACATTAATAGTGATTAGTCGATTAATCAATACATTAATTAACTATTATATCATTTTCTAGCTGTGATCAATAAATAGAAAGTTAATTAGCTACTATTTTCACAATCATCAGACACTTTTTAAGCAGAAATATCATGGGACAGGGATCCACCATTTAATGAACCAAACTAATAATCAATAACTAATTGAGTGAGAATAGTTAGTTGTTAGTTGCTGAATATTATTTCTCTGTGGTTTGAGTGTTTTTAACCACAGCTCAGTATTTAACACTGAGACCTGCTTATAATAAAAAACAATAAAAACCTCATAAAAGTCATTTATGAATAAAACTCAGTGTTGAACCTGCATCAAGTTATTTTAGTAGAACTTTAATTAGTGGTTTAATTAATGCCAGTTAATTGTCTATAGGTCCAGTGTGGATGTGTTTAATGTGTAGATGTCGTGGGGGTTACCGGGCAGATTTCTGACTCAGCATCACGTCACTCTTCATTTGGAGCCATTTTACATGGATCCACCCAGGATGAAGAGGAGGAGGAGGAGGAGGAGGAGGAGGAGGAGGCTGGACAGACCTCCCTCCTCCTCCTCCTCCTCCTCCTCCTCCTCCTCCTCCTCCTCCTCCTCCTCCTCCTCCTCCTCCTCCTCCTCCTCCTCCTCTTATCAGTGTGTGTTGTCACCTGCAGCCTCCAACATAATGAGTCATTGTCAGAGCAGGAATCACAGCACAGATGAATTAATAGCAGAAACATTCACTGATCAGCAGCTGAAACTGCAGCTGAAACAGCAGTTTACACGTTCTCCATGTGAACAACAACACATATTTGTGGTTTTAAGGATGAATCTGACCTGTAATTAGTCACAAAGTTTATCACATCTGGACTTTACCAGCTTTAATTTGATGTTTTAATCCTCCCTGATATTATATATTATTATATTAATATCCTCTGATTGGCTGGTTTAAATGGCTGTATAGCTTTAAGTCCTGGCAGCTCTATTTAAGTTTCTAAATAGTAGAGCTGCAAGATTATTAAGGATTATTATTAACGATTATTCACCTATTGATTAGTTACCAATTATTTTGATAATCAATTAATCAATTTGATTGTCTAATGTGTAAATTCTCTGGTTCCAGCTTCTCTTCTCTGATTATTTCCTGGTTTCTTTAGTCTCTATAATAATAAACTGATGATCTTTGGGTTGTGACTGTTGGTCTGGACATGCTTTTATTTTGAAGGGCCCCTATTTTGACTGTTTTCCCAGTTTAATATTTAAATTTTCATGGTTTATTCATAACAAATATCTGTGTTTATGGTCCTAAAGCAGCTTTAGCAACAATACAGTCTGCCTCAATCAATTAATTGATTAGTTGATAATTATTACATGAATTGATTAATGGATTAGAGTCATTTTAAAGAAGAAAATGTGTAAATTCTCTGGTTCCAGCTTCTCTTCTCTGATTATTTCCTGGTTTCTTTAGTCTCTATAATAATAAACTGATGATCTTTGGATAAAAAAAGACATTTTATGTTGAATCTTCATCTTTGGAACCATTTAAACTACTAATAGATTAATCGTTTCAATAATCTATAGATTAATCAACAATCATTGGTTGCAGATCTATTATGTTTTATGCAGCTTCAATTGATAAATAGAAAGTTAATCAGCAACTATTCAATCAATCATCAGGCATTTTTCAAGCAAAAATACCAAAAATTCACTTCAATAGTTGTTAGTTTGAGTGCTGCTGACTAGTTAAACAGTATTTTTACGTATTTTAAGTGTTTTCAAACACAGAACAGTATTTATTTAACACCAACACCTTCTTATAATGATCAAATCTATGATTTAATAAGTCGTTGGAAACATGATGAACGATGCAGCGACTCACACTTTCCTGCACAAATCAATTTGATTCTCTAAAAATGACACTGGCTGCTTCTTCCTCCTGAGCTGAAGGACGAGGAGATGAACGGCTGCTGCAGCACAAAGAACATAATC
>CM060479.1:1137500-1160258 GCA_030544235.1 Lepturacanthus savala
ACTGTCGTTTTACAGCTATTTTCGTGCACACGGCGTCTCAGAGTGAGGGAACAGCGTGATCGAGGGTTTGTCTGCAGCCATTTTACTGGGGCTGAGTTTTCATTGTATAAAAGGGGACATGCAGGAAGTGAAGGAGGTCACAGCCTCTTCCTCTCAAAGGTAGAAGAACAGTTGATGCTGCTGTTAGAGCTGATCAGGAACTGCTCAGACCCACATAATACACACAGTCATGGAGCTGAGGGTCAGTTCCTTTCACACACACACACACACACACACACACACACACACACACACACACACACACACACACACACACACAGCTGCTCTTCCTGTGTGCCGCATCTATACGTCCAGAGTCAGCAGAGATGCACAAAGACACATGAAGTCAAACCTTCTCACGTCCAGGCCTCAAACACACACACACACACACACACACACACACACACACACACACACACACACACACACACACACGGCCTGCAGCAAGGTGTATTTTCAGACACAGGAAGTGGCAGCGCTCTGCCAGCGCAGCGTTGATGTCAGATATCAAACAATAGCGTGAGCTGCTTTTCTTTTTTTTTCTTCTTCTTGTGTTGGAACAACGTCGTCCACCAACATGTCGGCCGCTGCACGTTCTCCGTCTATTTCTGACAGGAGGAAGTGGAGGTTTTTAATACAGACATTACTAGAGCTGCAGCTTTTCTGATCTGGGGGAGTTTCCTCTTTTGTTCCGTACGGCGGCGGGGGGAGGTTCCACGTTTAAACTTCCTCCACCAATGAGAAATAAGTCAAAACATTCGACCACATGCTTCGGGTTTGACGGCGTCTGACTCATCTGAGGATAAAATAAAGACGCTGAAAAAGAAGCGAAACTGGGCCCAGGCGGCGGTGAAGTCACGCGGCGGCTGACCTCCGCCATGACGGTTTACCGTAAACACGCCGGGACTAAAAGAATCAGACTCAGTTATAAATGATGAATAATTAACAGATTAGTGACCCTCGTCTGCTTTGACCCAAACTCATGAATTATTTATGAAGATGGAGACTTTTAAATGTTAGAGAGGGAGGCTGCCCTTCAAAATAAAGGTGTTAAACATAAAATAAGCGTTGAATGAATCTAATGAATCCAGTTATATCTGCTCTAGATTAAAGTTTTACAGTTTTCAAACAATTTGAGGTGATAAAAGTCAGAATAGTGACATAAAAAGTCAAGATATAAGATAAAAATACAAGAAACTAGACAAAATGGAGGACTTTTATTTTGAAAATGTCTATGTGTGTGTTGACTCAGCAACAAATTAAATGTTAATCAGAGGGAAACAGCTTGTATTTAGTAGTTAGTCCAATATTTTTTAGAATTATTTAGAAATATTGAAGTTTTTTAAATAATTTGAGCGACAAAAGTCAGAATTGTGACATAAACAGTCCAAAATATGAGATAAAATGTCAAAGACTTTCATTGTATTATAAGAAAATAAGACTAAATTCATGAAAACAAAAAAAAAAATCAGAGGACTTTTATTTTGAAATATTTATAAAGAATAATTGTGTTGACTCAGCACACTGCAAAAAATGAACTGTGATCAGGGGAAATGTGTTGTATTTAGTACAAATAATCAAAAATTAACTAGAATTTATTGAATGTTTCAGGTTTTTCAAAGAATTTTCAATAAAAAAAGTAGAACATTAAGATAAAAAGTCACTACAATTTTAATATTTTAAGAAAAAACCCATCTGCCAATGGAATATGATGTTTTAACTCTATTGGATTCAATTTTACAGCCTTTCAAACATGAATCCAGTCATTGAGTTTCCTTGTGTTAAACAGTGTTAATTCTGCTGTTTTCAGACGTTAAAGTGTGATTTCTACTTGACGTGATGTTGTCAGCTGCTGTTTCTGTGTCTGACAGAAGAAATAAACTCAGACAGATGCAGCTTTAACTGTTACAGTAAATATCCAGACGTGTAGAGTAACTGCTGCTCTGTTATCTCACAGAATCACCTTCAAATGTCTGGAAAAACAACGTCAGTGTTTAATAGTGAAGCAGAACATGTGGAGAGGAGAGATTATCTGATAGGATCAAACTGACGCTGATACTTCTCATCATTCCAGTTGATTTTTCTGAGATTCCTACTTATTTTTGGACATTTCACTTCTCCTCAGTGTGACACTGGTGTCACTGGCCCTTTAATTAATATATAAAACAAGTTATTCAAATATAGTGGTGACATATATGTCACATCAGGCTTTTAACCCTAAAACAGTGACGTATATGTCACAATAAGAAAAATGAGCTGTTCTATTAATTTATCTGATTCACTTACTATTGAATTAACACATTAGATTATATTAAATTATACTTTATTCATCCCACAATGAGGAAATGCAGCTTATAAAAGTTATAAAAGAAAGAAATAAATGTGGAAAGAATGAAGAAAACAACAAATCAACCATTCGATGCAAAAACAAATACTGAGGAAATAGAAATAAGATGCTTGATATAAAAGTATTTATGGGTAAAGTGGTAAAAATGGTGTAAATGTGCAGAAATACTAATAATAAGTAGTGATATTTAAATTGTAATGGAATAAGTAAGTAAAAAGTTCATTAGTTCATTAGTAATAGTAATATTTATTACCACAAAACACACACCTTATTGTGAGTAGTAGTAGTAGTAGTAGTGTATATATATATAGCATAGTATATATATATATATATCAATATTGATTAATCATTTGATTTGATTCTGGTTTCTTTAGTCTCTATAATAGTAACTGTTATATTAACTGTGATATATGTGGAGAAAATGGAAAATAAAGACAAAATATGTGCTACTGAGCATGAAAAGGATCCGTTTTCAAATGATAAATAAATGTACTATAAATATAAATATGATGCATTTATGTGACATCACAGATCTGTGAAAGTTTAGAGTTTAATATTCAACATAATTCTCCTTTCAGCAGAAATGTGTCCAGGTTCTTCTGTTAAATCCTTGGACACAGGTTCAGATTAATATTCCTGCAGGGATCAATGACTCAGACTGACGTTTGTAAAGTGTCTGAATGAAATGTTGAGATAATAGAGAGAGAAGAGCTGCTGGACTCAGCCCACATCACTGTCTGCAGTGTGTGTGTGTGTGTGTGTGTGTGTGTGTTAGAATTTACTTATTTTCTGAATCAGATCCAGCCACATTAATGCACATTTACTTCTTAAAAGCCTTTGCAGCAGCTGGTTGTGTGTGTGTGACACGTCGCAGCAGCAACCTGATCCCGGCTCTAACGCTGGGATCAATAATGAGATTGAGCCTGAGCTCAGCTTTAAATTTCCCCAAATCAATCAGTATCAGGAGTTGATTTAGAGCGTGTGGTTGAGACACTTTTAACTAGGAGGACGCACAGCGACGCTGCTGCAGCTCAGCTCCACAACAATATTCTCAGCTTCATGCCCTGCAGAAGAATTTAATCCCAACGAGTGAAAAGATCGTGTTTAGTACAATTTATCAGATATTAGGTACAATTATTATGAAAGATTCAAGTTTTTCAAATAATTTGAGATGCAAAAGTCAGAATTGTGACATAAAAAGTCCAAAATATGAGATAAAAAGTCAACAATTTAAGTGGAATTTAATTCATGTAAGCATGAAAAAAAGCAGAGGACTTTTATTTTGAAAAATGTCTGTGTCATGACTCAGCACACTGCAAAAAATAATAATAATTAATTAGGTAAAATTAGTCCAATCCAAGTAGAATTACCTTGAAATATTTTATTCTATTTTTGAGATAATTTTAATTATTTCAAACTTTTTATATAAAGATAAAAAGTCTAAAATATGAGATAAAAATTCAACAATTTAAATATAATTAAGAAAATAAAACAAGAGAAAATTGACCAAATTCATGTAAGCATGAAAAAAAAAAAATCAGAGGACTTTTATTTTGAAAAATGACTGTGTGTCATGACTCAGCACACTGCAAAAAATAATAATAATAAACTTGAATTAGGTAAATTAGTCCAACATTAAGTAGAATTATCTTGAAATATTTTATTCTATTTTTGAGATAATTTTAATTATTTCAGGATAAAAAGTCCAAAATATGAGAAAAACAGTTTAATCTTATTTTAAGAAAACACGACTTAATTAACTAAAATCAAGAATATATATATATATATATATATATATATATATATATATATATATATATATATATATATATATATATATATATATATATATATGGTAAATTATCAGACACTGACAGATTCTACTCAGTTTTCACTAATTTACTAACGACATATATTTACATTCACAGATATTTTCACTTGTTAACATTAAATATTTTGCTCATGTTCTGCTGCTAAAATTATTTGACTTTTCTTTTAAAATCTGTAAAACAAGTGCGATTATCTGCCAATAGAATAAGTAAATGAATAATAAATAGAATAAAAAAAATAAAAAGAATAAAGAATTCTACTTAATGTTGGACTAATTGGACCAAAACCAAGACATTTTTTGCAGCGTGTGTATTTTATTCTCACATCCTGCTGCTTTAAAAACGACTGTTTCACAAGTTCAACTTTAAATGTTGACAGAAAACCAACAAGTGCAGCAACAAGTTGCTAAACAGCGTCTGCAGATTCCTTCTGTCAACACGAGTCTGATCACGACTAATTACAGCTGTTAATCCGTTAATTCTCAGGGTTTCACCTGAAGATCAGATCAGATCAGATCTTTTTTCCTTCCGCCATTAAACACTTCAGACGGATCTGCTCATTCATGCCGCAGCCTGACAGCTGAAGGTGTGGAAGCAGAAACGATGACGACACCCTCATCCTCTCAGGGTTCAAATGTCATCATCACTTCCTGTTCCACAGGATGCACGCTCGCAGCAAACGAACCGCTGAAAAATATGTCAACGGCTGTAACTTCCCCAAAAAAACGGTGCATGTGCTTGAGTGGAGTGTCCTCTGAGTGCAGGACATTCACTCTGTCCTTGGCTTTAAATGGAAGTGGACGTCATTACCTGTTAAAACCAGACGTCTGCTCTGGCCCTTTAAATCAAAGCTGCTGCTGCTGAACAAGTCACATCATATAAAGATCAATGATTTAATCCTTAAAAAGTGCAAATCAACAGGCTCGTTTTCACACTGGGACACAAACGTGGCTGTAAAATGACAGGAAACTGCTGGAAGCCGTGATCATTTTTTACAGTGTGGTAACAGTTTAATGCTAAAAGCAGATCTGCAGTAATTTACTGTATTTTACAGTGTTGTAGTCATTAATCTGTAAAATGTTCTCCTCTTTCATATTAATTAAACAACTACACTGTAAAAAATGAACTTAAATACAATAAATTAACACTGAATTTGAGGAGAAAATGTCTTTATACTAGTGAAATTAAGCAAAGTAGAATAGTATTATTTAAACCTGATATATAATATATATATAAAAACTAGTAAATACCTTTTAAAACAGTCATGGCCCTTCAATATAATAATATAATCCTTAAAAAGTGCAAATCAACAGGCTCGTTTTCACACTGGGACACAAACGTGGCTGTAAAATTACAGGAAACTGCTGCAGCCGTTCATTTTTTATAGTGTTTTAACACTGTAAGGTTTACATTTTAATCCTATACCAAGTCTGCAGTAATTTACTGTATTTTACAGTAAAATACAGCTGTAAAATATTGAAAAATGATAGAAATTGTTTAATACTAGTGAAATAAAAAGAATCATTGTGCTCATAGGATTGTACTCAACAAATCTAAAATTAGAATATATCAAATAAAACATATATTCTAGTAAATAAATGATAATTATATACTGTCATACCCCTTTAAATCAAATCTGCTGCTGAAAAATTGAAATAATCCTTAAAAATGTGCAGATCAACGGATTCATTTTTACACAAATGTGGCTGTAAAATCACAGTAAACTTCTGAGGCTGTTAATTTTTTACAGTGTTTTAACACATTAAAACATGAGGTTTACAGTTTAATACTAAAACTAGATCTGGAATAATTTACTGTCTTTTACAGTGTTGAATTCTACTAAACAGTTTTGTCTGTAAATGTTATAAAAAACACTGTAAAAATATGAACATGAATACAATAAATAAACTCTGAATTTCAGAAACTAGTAAATAACTTTTAAAACAAGATGATTAATTTCATATTTCAAAATAAGAGTTTTTATTACTGACATATAAATGTGGCTGTAAAATCACAGTAAACTGCTGGTAGTTGCTGTAAATATGGTAAAATAACAACTGTAAATATTCCCTTAATTCATATTAATAAACTATTACAATGCACAAAATATGATCTTAAATAAAATAATAAAAAAACAGTGAGTTTGAGAAGAAAATGTATAAATACTAGTGAAATGGAAAGAGACATTTCCTCACAGGATCAGTAAAGTACCCAATAACAATAAATCTAAAATAAGAATATAACAAATGTAAGATATAAACTAGTATTTAACTATTATTCTGGGCAGTCGTGGCCTTTTAAATCAAATCTGCTGCTGAAGTAGTGATATAATCCTTAAAACTGTGCAGATCAGCTGTTATTTTCACACTATAACACGTTAATGCAGCTGCTTTTAACACATTAAAACATGAGGTTTACAGTAAACACTGAGTCTAATCCAGTAAAAAACGCTGCAGAATATTATATCTGCTCATTTACTGTCATTTATCAGTTAACTTGGGAAAACAACAGTTATTATTTTGGGGATATTGACATAAATAACATGACATCTCCATGTTTTATAGGTAAATGAATGTCAGGATGTTTGTCCTCTTCAGGCTTCCGTAGGTTGGTCTGTAATTTCACAGCCATTTGTTTCCCTTTGTGTTTCGAGGGTTTCAGGCACAAACAAACTCCTGATGGACTCAGCACACACACACACACACACACACACACACACACACACACACACACACACACACACACACACACACACACACACACACACACACACACAGAAATTGATTTTCCCGGCAGTAAAATGAAGTCTAGTTTATCTAGAGCGTGTGGTTATTAGCGTCCCGCTGGACTTTAAGCTCCGAGACGCTGGATTAAACTCTGCTTTCTACATGAATTATTGAGTTTCTGAGGGACTGAGAGGATCCAGCAGCGTCTCAGAGAAATAAAAGGAATCAAATCCTGGAGAGCGTCAGCTCGTCTGACTCATCACTGCTGGTATTACAGAAACTGATGCAATGACACAACCCAGTCTGTCAAATAACCAGCAATAACCAGCAATAATCAGCAATAATCAGCAATAATCAGCGATCAATCAGCAATAATCAGCGATCAATCAGCAATAATCAGCAATAATCAGTGATCAATCAGCAATAATCAGCAATAATCAGCGATCAATCAGCAATAATCAGCGATCAATCAGCAATAATCAGCAATAATCAGCGATCAATCAGCAATAATCAGCAATAATCAGCAATAATCAGCAATAATCAGCGATCAATCAGTGATCAATCAGCAATAATCAGCAATAATCAGCAATAATCAGCAATAATCAGCGATCAATCAGCAATAATCAGCAATAATCAGTGATCAATCAGTGATCAATCAGGTTTAAAGCAGCAAAATATGGTGAAATATGAAAAATATCCCTAAAAAAACTAAAAATCTTTATTATATTATTGATAATCTATAACTGATATTATACATTAATAGTGATTATTGATAATCTATAACTGATATTATACATTAATAGTGATTATTGATAATCTATAACTGATATTATACATTAATAGTGATTATTGATAATCTATAACTGATATTATACATTAATAGTGATTATTGATAATCTATAACTGATATTATACATTAATATTGATTATTGATCATCTATAACTGATATTATACATTAATAGTGATTATTGATCATCTATAACTGATATTATACATTAATAGTGATTATTGATCATCCATAACTGATATTATACATTAATAGTGATTATTGATCATCTATAACTGATATTATACATTAATAGTGATTATTGATCATCTATAACTGATATTATACATTAATAGTGATTATTGATCATCTATAACTGATATTATACATTAATAGTGATTATTGATCATCTATAACTGATATTATACATTAATAGTGATTATTGATCATCTATAACTGATATTATACATTAATAGTGATTATTGATCATCTATAACTGATATTATACATTAATAGTGATTATTGATCATCTATAACTGGTATTATACATTAATAGTGATTATTGATCATCTATAACTGATATTATACATTAATAGTGATTATTGATCATCTATAACTGATATTATACATTAATAGTGATTATTGATCATCTATAACTGATATTATACATTAATAGTGATTATTGATCATCTATAACTGATATTATACATTAATAGTGATTATTGATCATCTATAACTGATATTATACATTAATAGTGATTATTGATCATCTATAACTGGTATTATACATTAATAGTGATTATTGATCATCTATAACTGATATTATACATTAATAGTGATTATTGATCATCTATAACTGATATTATACATTAATAGTGATTATTGATCATCTATAACTGGTATTATACATTAATAGTGATTATTGATAATCTATAACTGATATTATACATTAATAGTGATTATTGATCATCTATAACTGATATTATACATTAATAGTGATTATTGATCATCTATAACTGATATTATACATTAATAGTGATTATTGATCATCTATAACTGATATTATACATTAATCTATAACTGAACTGAAATGATGCCACTTTGTCTTAATCTCCAGGTTAATTTCTGCTGTAAATGATAATAAATGTAAATGTATAATATCTCTACAACCATAAAGGTTATGGACGTATGTTGCTGTTATAGAGACAATCGAGTTAAATCAACGGCTGAAAAAACACATTTTACAGCAGAAGAACTCTTGATTAATAATGAAGAAGTGAGATAAGGTTCTGTAGAACAGAGACAGAGAAACAGTTTCAGGTTTAATCAACAACACAACGACTGAACTATGACTGGAAATAATAATAATCACTGAATATAAACCAGCTTCAGGTAGAAAGATCATCAGTTTACTGTTATAGAGACTAAATAAACCAGGAAATAACCAGAGAAGAGAAGCTTCTTCTTAATAATGACTCAAATCAATTATCAGACTAGTTATTAATGAATTAATTATCATTAAGTATTTAAAGTAAAGTCTGTGTTTTAGACGTGGGGGAGTTTATGAAACGAAGCATAACTGACCAGAGCTGCTGCTTAATATAGATAAATAATACTTGATGTGCTTGTTGTTGTAAGATGCTCCTGTAGTTCATCTCTTCTGAGTTTCTATTTAAGGAGGTTTTAATTTGCAGCTTCTGCTTATTGAGGAGTTTCACACACACATATGAAACTCAGAGATGACGTCGTTGGTTTAAACCAACGTCATTAAGACTAAAAACTAAAGTTTGGAAAAGAAGCTTCTGTTTATTGTCTCCAGCTTCTATAATTTCATTAAATTCTGTTTTTTTTTATTGCCACTCACAGTCACTTCTGCTGCTGCACAACATTTATCATCATATTAGAGTTTAATCCAGACCTGGGGAAATATTAACCCTGTATTGCATTAAATATTACTTAAACATGGTAAAAAAAAGATGATAAAATAAAATGTTTATTACTTAAAATCACCTGAATAATCGATATATTTAAATAATTTGTAATAATAAGTTGTAAACATTTATTTTAATATATTAGAAAAAAGAATTGAATTAAATTCAAGCTTAATTTTTTATTTGGTAAAAATATTCAACCATTGGTTGAGAGACAATGATGTCACATGTCAAACAGGATATCCTGGTTATGTGTATGTCCTTCAAAATAAAAGCCCCCTTTTCACACCTAACTGAAAAAAGAAGATAAATTAATAAAGGGTTAAGATTATTATTTTTTGTTAGTTTGAATGATGAAGCTTCAGTTATTTCCTGTTTAATGTTAAATCATCAGCTTTAATTTATTCATCAAACAACAAGCGACAGGTTTCCAAATAAACTGAAAGTTGAGGAGGCGGAGACAGAGAAGTTCACTTCCTCTTCACTTTATACTCAGACAGAAGGTGTTTCACACACTTCTCTGTCACTAAGTGTTGAAGTGGACGTTCTGTTGGATGATAAAACACCAGAGATCAGACAGAAGGTCAGTGATGTGAGTAAGAAAATCAGAAAATCAGTGTTTAAATGACGTGTTTATGTCCCTGAGTCAAAGATTTTAGGATAAAGTATAAAACAAATAACTTGATCCAGGTTCTTTGTGTTTTCTCTGCAAAAATAGATGAATAGATTCTTATTTTTCTAAAAAATAATCTGCAAGAACTGAGATAATTCATTGTTTGATTGGTTTATTTAGTTCATAGTCAGAAACTAATCTATTATATAATCACTTTAATCTTTTCTACCCTTTTCGTGACTGAATAAGAGCAGATTAGTGAATAAAAGTCTCTTTTGCACATTATAAATATCTTAAATATGAGTCACATCAGAGAATTTGGCAAATAAAAGTTAATTTAATTTGGTTTTATTAGACACTGAGACACATACGGACGGATTAAACTAATGAAATCACAGAAATGAGGAAAGATGCTGCATTAAATCATCTGACTGCCACTGAGGGCTGTCATTTGTCTGTTTTCAGTCTTTGTGTTTTTAATGTTTCTGGACAAATTCTGTTGATTTTACACCTGGTTTCTGCAGCTGTTAATGCAAACACATCTGTATAACATCAGTATAACATCAGTATAACATCAGTATAACATCTGTATAACATCTGTATAACATCTGTATAACATCAGTGTAACATCTGTATAACATCAGTATAACATCAGTATAACATCAGTGTAACATCAGTATAACATCAGTATAACATCTGTATAACATCAGTGTAACATCAGTATAACATCAGTATAACATCTGTGTAACATCAGAATAACATCAGTATAACATCAGTGTAACATCTGTGTAACATCAGTATAACATCAGTATAACATCAGTATAACATCAGTATAACATCAGTGTAACATCTGTGTAACATCTGTATAACATCAGTATAACATCAGTGTAACATCAGTATAACATCTGTATAACATCAGTATAACATCAGTATAACATCAGTATAACATCAGTGTAACATCTGTGTAACATCTGTATAACATCAGTATAACATCAGTATAACATCAGTATAACATCAGTATAACATCAGTATAACATCAGTGTAACACCTGTATAACATCAGTATAACATCAGTGTAACATCAGTGTAACATCAGTGTAACATCAGTGTAACATCAGTATAACATCTGTATAACATCAGTATAACATCAGTATAACATCAGTATAACATCAGTATAACATCAGTGTAACACCTGTATAACATCAGTATAACATCAGTATAACATCAGTGTAACATCAGTATAACATCTGTATAACATCAGTATAACATCAGTGTAACATCAGTATAACATCAGTATAACATCAGTATAACATCAGTGTAACATCAGTATAACATCTGTATAACATCAGTGTAACATCTGTATTTAACATCAGTGTAACATCAGTGTAACATCAGTATAACATCAGTGTAACATCAGTGTAACATCAGTGTAACATCAGTGTAACATCAGTATAACATCAGTGTAACACCTGTATAACATCAGTATAACATCAGTATAACATCAGTGTAACATCAGTATAACATCAGTATAACATCAGTGTAACATCAGTGTAACATCAGTGTAACATCAGTATAACATCAGTATAACATCAGTGTAACATCAGTGTAACATCAGTATAACATCAGTATAACATCAGTATAACATCAGTGTAACATCAGTGTAACATCAGTGTAACATCAGTGTAACATCAGTATAACATCAGTGTAACACCTGTATAACATCAGTATAACATCAGTATAACATCAGTGTAACATCAGTATAACATCAGTATAACATCAGTGTAACATCAGTATAACATCAGTATAACATCAGTGTAACATCAGTGTAACATCAGTATAACATCAGTATAACATCAGTATAACATCAGTGTAACATCAGTGTAACATCAGTGTAACATCAGTGTAACACCAGTATAACATCAGTATAACATCAGTATAACATCAGTATAACATCAGTGTAACATCAGTGTAACATCAGTATAACATCAGTATAACATCAGTGTAACATCAGTGTAACATCAGTGTAACATCAGTATAACATCAGTGTAACATCAGTGTAACATCAGTATAACATCAGTATAACATCAGTATAACATCAGTGTAACATCAGTGTAACATCAGTGTAACATCAGTATAACATCTGTATAACATCAGTGTAACATCAGTATAACATCAGTGTAACATCAGTGTAACATCAGTATAACATCAGTATAACATCAGTGTAACATCAGTGTAACATCAGTATAACATCAGTGTAACATCAGTGTAACATCAGTGTAACATCAGTATAACATCTGTATAACATCAGTGTAACATCAGTATAACATCAGTATAACATCAGTGTAACATCAGTATAACATCAGTATAACATCAGTGTAACATCAGTATAACATCAGTATAACATCAGTATAACATCTGTATAACATCAGTATAACATCAGTATAACATCTGTATAACATCTGTATAACATCAGTATAACATCAGTATAACATCAGTATAACATCAGTATAACATCTGTATAACATCAGTATAACATCTGTATAACATCAGTATAACATCAGTGTAACATCAGTATAACATCTGTATAACATCAGTATAACATCTGTATAACATCAGTATAACATCAGTGTAACATCAGTGTAACATCAGTATAACATCTGTATAACATCAGTATAACATCAGTATAACATCAGTATAACATCAGTATAACATCAGTATAACATCTGTATAACATCAGTATAACATCTGTATAACATCAGTATAACATCAGTGTAACATCAGTGTAACATCAGTATAACATCAGTATAACATCAGTATAACATCAGTATAACATCTGTATAACATCTGTATAACATCTGTATAACATCTGAATATCAGTATTAGATGTTTGTTCAGCAGAGATACGAAGGCTGTTCTGACAGAATGAGACTCAGGGTAAAGTGGGTTACTACAAACCACCGGTGGACTGGATTCCACATTTAGAGGGTGGCTCCAGACCTGTTGCCATGGCAACGAGGACAGATTCACAGGTCGAGGTCGGGGGGCGGCGTCTTAAGAAGCTTTGGGAATATATGATTTATACAAAAGGCAGCGAGTGGAGTGTTTCTATCTATCTATCTATCATCTATCTATCTTCTAGTTATTTCATGCCCAGACATTTTTATTAACAGTCTTTTTTTAATATCAGCCCCATCAAATCCTTTAATTTTGTAAAAAAATACAAATACTGGTGTCAAAAACATATTTGTGAGAGGATCCAAATGATCAATAATCATTGTTAGGATAGGTCATTAAACATAAATGACTCTAAATATTTAAAAAAATATTATAATCATCAACACTGACCAACATTGTTAACCTAATTTCTATCAATAATATATTGTTTGTGCAGCTGATGTAGTTTCTTCTTCTTCTGTTATTGAGGTTAAATGTCAAAGGTCAAAGCCTTTCAGTGACGGCAGCAGTGGTTGAGGATGAAGCTGCAGCGTCATCGTCCTGATGAATAATGTGGTGACAGAGAAACGTGTCACTGAGCTCAGGTGGTTTTTATTTCGGAGAAAAACAAGTGAAACTAGATCAAATCAGACGTTTGAATTCAGATAAAACTACTGATGATGAGTTCAATGACAAAACAGGAGAAGAAGAGAAATTATAGTTATTATAATTATAAAGAAATTAAATGAACACGTCTGGAACTGATTCAATATTTGTCTCTTTTCACTCTGAGATTCCAGGTTCATTTATTGATCTTTTATCTTTCTGCTCAGATTAAGTCATTTTTTAATATCTTATTATTACAAACACATCAATATAATATGTTTATTATAGATATTATAGATGAAAATAGTCCAGATTCAGTCTGTGTTTTATATACGGTAAAAATATCAGTTATTTACTGTGTTAAACACAGTAACGTTACTATAAACCATTATTATAGTACATTATGTCTATTTTACAATAAATAATAGTAGTATGTTGAAGTATTACTGTATTATAATACAATTAATCATCTAATACTGTAAATACACTGAAATCACAGTATGTAATTGGTTTTAATGTCCAGTTAATACTGTAAATACAAGTGAAATAAGAGTATTTAATTGGTTTTATTGCACAAATTATCACATAAAACTGTAAATAGAGCTGAAATCACAGTATTTAGTTGAATTTATTGTAAAATGAATCACCTAATAGTGTAAATACACTGAAATCATATATATATATATATATATATATATATATATATATATATATATATATATATATATATATATATATACCTAGTATTTAATTGGTTTTATTGTTAAATGAATCACTTCATAGTGTAAATGCACTAAAATAACATCATTTATTGTGTTTTATTGTACAAATAATCATCTAATACTGTAAATACAACTAAATTAACAGTAGTTAATTGATTTTTATTGTACAATATAATAAGAATTAAAGCCACAGGGCTGTAAATAGTCAAACATACTGACAGTAACTTTCTGTATTAATAATAATTGCTGGCAGTTATTTACAGTAAAGTTTATTATGGACATGAAAACAAACCACAGAACAAACCAGGTTGAATTAGAAGTCAGCGTCACTTCCTGCTGACGTCACCTGAAAATAAAAAATAAAATGTTTGCAGCTGCAAACACGACCTCCAGATGTGTAAAAAAACAGGTTGTGCTGGTTTGTGATCTGTAAAACTACAGCAAAGTGAGAGAAAAAAGGGAAACAGATTTCTTGTGACTTCCTCAGTTGACAGCAACTGTATCTGCGGCATTCGCTCGCATGTGTGTGTGTGTGTGTGTGTGTGTGTGTGTGTTTTCTGCACCACTGCACCTGCTCTTCAGGCTGCGAGAGAAGAAGAAGATGCATGTAAAAAAAAGCCAGACAGGAAGAAGAAGCCTCATATTTACTGAGCGACTAAAGGTTTCAGCTTCAGTCGATTTGACGTCAGTTTGGTTCAGATCCAGACGGCGACGACACGATGACACAAACAACCTCAACTCCACCTTAAATAACTCCACTTTGTGTTGGTAAGTTCGAATCCGAACTCAGAGCAATGAACTGGATTAAACCTTAAAAAAGGGAAGCAGTGATGTTCAGCTCTAATTATCACTTCCTCTGGTGTTTTTCTACACTTTTGTCAACGTTTTGCAGCGTTTCAGCTTCTTTTTGTTGTGAATTTTTGCAGAAAATCGTATTTTTAGTTGGATTTTTTTAGTCTAAATGTTTTGTCTTTTATGGGTCAGTGAAAAAAACGTGGTACCAGATTAAACTGGTTAGTGTTATATTCTAGGTGGATTATATATTTAATTACAGCACATTTATAGAGACCTGATAAATGCTTTAAAAACTGTATTTTACATTTTTTTAGACGTTTTCATCCAGCCAAACATGACTTATCACTGACCTTTATAATCTGCAGACAAACGTTGCACCTTTAACATTTATTATACAGAAAATAATTCACTTTTTGTCTTTTTTTGGTTAAAATCCTGAACAATTTGTAATTTTTTAAAATAGTTTTAAGCAGGAAGGAAGTTGTATGAATAGCATTTACTTTATCTTCATTTAAAAAAAAAAAAACTGATATAAAATCTATGTTTTTACAGTTAGGCGTTAAAAAGGGGGCTTTTATTTTGAAGGACGTACAATTTATGAGGTCACATGACCAGGATAACCCTATATATCCCTAAATATATATATATATATTTTTGAGAAATTTTACCAGAAATGTAACTCATCTCATAGATAAGTAAACTTTATTTTTACATTTAATTAAATTTTGATGTTATAAGCTAAAAAAAATATGCAAATATGATAAATTCCTAGTGTAACAGAGTCCCATTGACTATGTTTACTACATATTTTTAGTATATGTATTATTTAGGCTATTTTAAGTAATAAAAACGCTCAAAACATGTTTACCATGTCTACGTAATATTTTGTGCAATAAAGGGTCAAGAGATTTGTGCAATAAAACATTGATTCATGATGATTTCGTAGCAGTTTGTGTTGAACAGCTGCAGAATTTAAGGAGGACATGAGTTAAATAATGTTTTAGCAGCTATTCAGTCATTTTGCTGCTGTTATTTCTGTGTATTTTAGAAATGCTGCTGCAGGAATTACCTTCAAAACGGTGTGTGTGTGTGTGTGTGTGTTGTGGTGTGACTGTACCTGAGGTGACAGACAGTTTATACATTAATTCCTCCCGCTTGTTGGCACGGTAACAGAGCATCAGGAAGCCCCCCTCCCCCCTCTGTTAACGCTGGCTATTGTGAGCGAGTATTAGAGTATTAAACAGTCAGCGATGAATCTATTTCTGGAAACTTTGGAACGGAAATTGACTAAAGGGAAAGAAAGAAAAACAGAAAACAGAAGTTTGAGGCATTACCCAACAATCACACACACGTCAGAGCTGCCCCAGGTTTTATTGTTGAAATTCAATGCAGTTTGTATGAAATAAACAAATAGACTATAAATAACAAGGATCAGAACATGAAGAATATGTTGTGATAGATGTTTATTATAAAGGAGCCAATTAAATAATCACACAAACAGCTCAAATCTACATTAAATATCTAAATAGTCTCTACTACTGATATTCTATTAAAGTAGTGTCTTATTATATTGATAAAAATACTTTATTAGTTGTTTGGTTCATTAAATGGTGTAAAATGTCAGATCTGAATCACAGATCAGAATTTTTAAATTAAATGTCAGTTTTGCATCTTTCAGTCTCAATCAGGTTCAAGTTCAGGTTTATTTATTAGTAGTTTAGGCTTCAAAACCACAGCAAATTATAAAAAAACACAGAAACAATGACAGCATCTTCAGCAAATTCCTGAAATGAAGCATGAGCTCAAATAAAAATGAAGACGATTCTTGACCCAGAAACACAAAACGTGGCAGAAAGAAACAAACAGGAATTAAATAAAACAGGTTTTACAGCAGAAGAAGTTGATTTCTAGTGAAGTGACATAAAGTTCAGTAGAAGAGAGATTCTTTGTGTTCAGGAGTGCAGCTGGGCTCTGTTCCGGTTTCACTGTTAATTACAAGGAAAATCCATTTCAAACAACAATGACCTGACTATGACAGAAGGAAACAGAGTTTAAAGCTGCTCTCAGTGTCGCTGCTCACATTAGTGACGTGTGATGATATGAACTGATGAAGGATGTTGGATAAGAACTGGACAAATACGCTGAAAAAGACGTCTGAACAGGTGAAAACAGCAGGTTTCTGGTCCAGTTCCTCTAATATTCAGTACATTTATCTTCTTATCTTTTCTTATTTCAAGTTTTTCCTGATTTTGGGTCAATTTGTTCTTGTTGTAGGAAACAAACACTAATATTTTCTTTAAATTATTGAGCTATTCAGCATTAATAGTGATTATTGGCAGATAATTTTCATGATTGATGGAAATGTTTTTTTGTTAAAACGAGACCAAATTTACCCAAATCAAGAAAAAATACTTGAAATAAGATAAAATATTTTTTCTTGATTTTGGTGAATTTATAGTATTTATATGGTATATATATGGTATTTATTTATTTGTGGTTTTCTTGAATTTTCTTTGAATTTATTTTTCATATTTTGGATTTTTTCTCAAAATTCAGACTTTTTATGATTAAACAAAATTAACTGAGTAAAATTATATTATTTTAATAATTTTGGTAAATTTTATTCATGTTTTTATTTGAAATAATGAATTTTTATCTTAATGTTTTATTCTTTTTATGTCATATTTTGGACTTTTCATCTCATAATTCTGACTTTTTATCACTTTCTTTAAAAAATAGAATATTATCTGTCAGTAGAAATAGATAAATATATAATTCTACTCAATGTTGGATAAAAAACTAGATATCAACAATAAATCTTAACAAAAAGTCTTGTTTTTGGGAATATTTTATATTATTTTCTTGAAATATCTTATTCCATTAGTAGATCATTTTGCTAATTTTATTTTTTTTCTTGATTTTGATGAATTTAGTGATGGTTTTGTTGAAATAAAATTAAACTGCTTGAGTTTTTATCTAAATGTCTTTTTTATCTCCTAATTCTGATATATTATATATATATCTGGTAAATCTATATTAATAATTATCTGCCAATAGAATGAGATATTTCAACATAATTCTACTCAATGTTCCACTAGTTGTACCAAAATACATTTTTCCCTTTAAGATTAAGATTTTCTCTTTCATTTTCAAGACTGTAAACTTCTTTCTTTCTTTCTTTCTTTCTTTCTTTCTTTCTTTCTTTCTTTCTTTCTTTCTTTCTTTCTTTCTTTCTTTCTTTCTTTCTTTCTTTCTTTCTTTCTTTCTATTGATTTGACTCAGGCAGCCAGTGGTTGAGTCCAGAAGTAAAGCTGCAGGCGCTGAATCGAGCGGACGACGATCGGAATCGACCATGTTGGACGGGCCGCTGACGGCCGAGCGTCTGCAGGACGGAGGACGGCGCCCGGGGCTCCAGTGATGTTCCCGTGGCCTTCGCCTCGCCTGGACCACGCCTTCCATCGCTCTCCACAACTCGCCGACTCGTGACGACGCGGCAGAAACTCGGACTGCGTATCTGCAGCTTTTGTTTTTCATCTCAGCAGATCCAGAGAACTTGAAGGTTTTTTTTGTTTTTTACCCCTCGGAGGGGGAAGCGCCATGCAGTCGGACGACCTCTTCATCCGTAAGTTCCGCCGCCAGAACGTGCGGCCGCCCGTCGCTGCCGTCAACTTCGACCCCAAGCGGGAGGCCGGCGTGGTGGAGTGGCCGCCGCGGGCGACGGCGGCGGACGGGACGGCCATGACGATGGCGGACGGCGGCGACAGCCTGACCCCGAGCCGGGCGGGGCTGACCCTGCGCTCCGTGGGGCGGGGCCACATTATGCAGCGCAGCAATAGCGACGTGACCCTCGGTGACCTGGACTCGTCGGGGAAGGCCGGCACCAAAACGGTGAGGGCGGGCGGCGAGAAGGCCGGCGCCGGCACCCAGGGGGACTCGGGCGTGCTGCTGCACCGGGAGTACGGCAGCCTGTCGTCGCTGGAGCGCCAGACCCAGGCCCAGGAGCTGGGGGGCGTGGACGACCCGGCGGCGCCGCTGAGCCCCAGCGCGCTACGCTTCAAGGACCCGTTCCTGCTGCTGGGCCTTCAGGGGAACCCGCCGGAGCCAGACGGCTTCTTCAGGGGTCTATCGGCGTCCGCCGGGGATTCCCCGAAACCCGCCAAGCCGCCGAAGCCCGAGGGCCTGAGCAAGAAGTCCGGCAAACCGGTGCCGCCTCAGATCCCGCAGCCGGGGCCGTACGACAGCCTGGGCGGCGGCGCCTGGGTGCGTAACTTCGCCCACTACGACGTCCAGAGCATCCTGTTCGACCTCACCGAGGTCGCCACCAACCGGGACAGCATCGGCAGGAAGAAGAACATCACCTCGGGGGCGTCCGCCGCCTCCCAGCTGCGCCCGCCGTCCCAGGCGTCGCCGTGCTCGCCGGCGCAGGGCGGCGGGACGGGCAACGGCAGCGGCGCCGGCAGCGTCAGCGGCTCGGAGGACGGCGAACAGTCGCTGCTGGACGAGGGCGACGGGAACGACAACGAGCTGCTGCTCAGCTGCCCGCACTTCCGCAACGAGACGGGCGGCGAGGAGCAGGTGGGTCTGGGCCGGTCCCGGGCCGGCAGCCGCGGGACCTGGTCCAGCCTCAGGACCCCCAACGACGCGGTGTCGGTGCTGGAGGAGCCCAGGGAAAGCCACGTGCAGCAGCAGGGGAAGAGCAACTACTTCATAGAACACGCAGACCTGGGGGCACATTACTATCGCAAATACTTCTACATGAAAGGTCACTGGATGCTGCTGCTTTTCACACATTCCTTCATTCATTCCTGGTATTTTAAACTCAACAATGGAATATTTGGGTTTTCTTCTTCGCTTTTATCGCAGAGCATCAGAATTTCTTCGGGAAGGACGATCGGCTCGGTCCCGTCGCCATCAGCTTCCGTCGGGAGGAGAAAGAAGGATCCAGCGGAGCTCAGTATAATTATAGAATCATCTTCAGAACCACTGAGGTAAAACCAGTGTTTAAACCATTAGTCTATTAATCAATGAATCAATTAGTTGACAACTATTACATTAAACTCTGACTGTTAATTGATTTGAGACATTTTTAATAAGAAAATGTTCAAATTCTCTGGTTCCAGCTTCTTAAATCTGATTATTTTATAACTTGAATCTGCAGCTTTGGAAACAGTGATTGACATTTTACTAATCAATATATTAATCAACTATCAGAATAGCTGTTAGTTGCAGCCCTGATATAAAATTAAGTAATAAAAGCTTTGTGTTTTTTTCTTATGTTGATTTAGTTTAATGGATATGATTAATGTGTATTGATTAACACCATTAAATGTCAGTTTTGCATCTTTCAGTCTCAATCAGGTTCAAGTTCAGGTTTATTTATTAGTAGTTTAGGCTTCAAAACCACAGCAAATTATATATAAAACACAGAAACAATGACAGAATCTCAAATTCCTGAAATGAAGCATGAGCTCATATAAAAATGAAGACGATTCTTGACCCAGAAACACAAAACGTGGCAGAAAGAACCAAACAGGAATTAAATAAAACAGGTTTTACAGCAGAAGAAGTTGATTTCTAGTGAAGTGACATAAAGTTCAGTAGAAGAGAGATTCTTTGTGTTCTTTTCTTATTTTAGGTTTTTCCTGATTTTGGGTCAATTTGTTCTTGTTGTAGGAAACAAACACTAATATTTTCTTTAAATTATTGAGCTATTATGCATTAATAGTGATAATTGGCAGATAATTTTCAGATAAATGATAAAATATCAATAATAATAAGATAAAAATAAGATAAAATATCTTTTTTTATTTATATAATTTATTCATGGTTTTCTTGAATTTTCTTTGAATTTATTTTTCATATTTTGGTCTTTTTATCTAAAAATTCAGACTTTTTATAATAAAAACAATGAACTGAGTAAAATTATATTATTTTAATAATTTTAGTAAATTTTATTCATGTTTTTATTTGAAATAAGATCAAATACGCTGCAAAAATATCATCTTAACAGGTGGAAATATCATGGTTCTGGTCCAGTTCCTCTAATATTGAGTAGAATTATCTGATTGGTTCATTAAAGCCCTAAATTGATTGATTGATTGATTGATTGATTGAACACCTGTTTTAATAATCCATTAATTAATTTGAGTCATTTCTAAGAAGAAAACATCCACTTTCAGAAAGTAATCAGATTTATGTTGAATCTTATAAACAAAACAACTCATTGATTAATCATAGATTAATCACCTGTAATTACTATTATTACTACTTATTAATTACTATATTAAATATTGTGAATGCCTTTCAAATTAATCTCCATCTATTTTGATGAGTGTTTAATCAGTTTGAGTCTTTTTAAGGACCAGTCCAGATTCTCTGGGTCCATCTTCTCTGATCTGATCATTCTCTGGTTTCATGTCCATCATCGTATATTAATTATAATTAATTATAATTAATTATATTAATGGAGGATCAGTTCGTTGCTGCTCACCCCTGATGAATGTGCATCTTCTTCCTCAGCTGAAGACACTGCGAGGTTCCATCCTGGAGGAGTCGGTTCCGTCGGCCGCTCGTCATACGACGCCCAGAGGTTTGTCTCCTAAACGTCTGCTGGAGTTCATCATGCCTGACCTGAACCTGCACTGCCTCCGCCTGGCGTCCAACTCCCCCAAGGTCCGCGACACGCTGCTGAAGCTGGACGAGCAGGGGGTGAGTCTGGAAACGCTGCTTTATCAAAGCTCAGGCTGGAGGATCCAGAGAATAAACGTCTATTAATGTGGCAGCATAACATCTACGTATACACTGTAAAACACCTTATCAGGAGAAAATGTCTTGTATTAAGGTTAGAGAACCATGTCACAGCCAGAGCTGGACCTTACCAATATGGCCGCCGTTGAGGTGCATCAGCATGTACCCAGGAAGGAAAAAACCTGCAAATATCAATTATTTTATAAATTAAAATGTTAAAATATAGTTTAATATAGTGCAAAATAATAGGATTTATCAGGGGAAATATCTTGTATTTAGAACAATGATTGCATATTATTCTTGATTTTGGTCAAAATGTCTTGTTTTCTTAAAATAGGATTAAATTGTTTGACATTTTATTTTAGTCTTTTTATGTCATAATTCTAACATTTTATCTTATTTGAATCCCTTAGATTAAAATAATAGATTATTTTCTATTATAATATAATAAAAATAATATTAGTCTTGTTTATCTTAAAACAAGCTCAAATTGTCCCCAAATAAGATAAAACTGCAATAATCAAAGTGGAATAAGACAATTCTACTAAATATTGGATTGATTATATTGGACAAGCAGCTTTATTATTCATTACATCCTGGATTCAACATTAAAACCTCTGATAAAATAAAGAATAAACTGACAAGTGACGAGTTTCTGTAAATGGAGATAAATACGATGTAGAACATGAGAGAGTAGAGGAAG
>CM060479.1:1160358-1182858 GCA_030544235.1 Lepturacanthus savala
CAGATGTAGGAGGTGTTACATAGAGATGTAGGAGGTGTTTCAGACAGATGTAGGAGGTGTTTCACACAGATGTAGGAGGTGTTTCACACAGATGTAGGAGGTGTTTCAGACAGATGTAGGAGGTGTTTCAGACAGATGTAGGAGGTGTTTCAGACAGATGTAGGAGGTGTTTCACACAGATGTAGGAGGTGTTTCAGACAGATGTAGGAGGTGTTACATAGAGATGTAGGAGTTGTTTCACACAGATGTAGGAGGTGTGTTTCACACAGATGTAGGAGGTGTTTCACACAGATGTAGGAGGTGTTTCATAGATATGTAGGTGTTTCACACAGATGTAGGAGGTGTTACATAGAGATGTAGGAGGTGTTACATAGAGATGTAGGAGGTGTTTCACACAGATGTAGGAGGTGTTTCAGACAGATGTAGGAGGTGTTTCACACAGATGTAGGAGGTGTTTCAGACAGATGTAGGAGGTGTTTCACACAGATGTAGGAGGTGTTTCACACAGATGTAGGAGGTGTTTCATAGAGATGTAGGAGGTGTTTCACACAGATGTAGGAGGTGTTTCAGACAGATGTAGGAGGTGTTTCACACAGATGTAGGAGGTGTTTCACACAGATGTAGGAGGTGTTTCAGACAGATGTAGGAGGTGTTTCAGACAGATGTAGGAGGTGTTTCACACAGATGTAGGAGGTGTGTTTCACACAGATGTAGGAGGTGTTCCAGACAGATGTAGGAGGTGTTTCACACAGATGTAGGAGGTGTTTCACACAGATGTAGGAGGTGTTTCACACAGATGTAGGAGGTGCTTCACACAGATGTAGGAGGTGTTACATAGAGATGTAGGAGGTGTTTTAATAGAGATGTAGGAGGTGTTTTAATAGAGATGTAGGAGGTGTTTTAATAGAGATGTAGGAGGTGTTACATAGAGATGTAGGAGGTGTTTTAATAGAGATGTAGGAGGTGTTTTAATAGAGATGTAGGAGGTGTTACATAGAGATGTAGGAGGTGTTTTAATAGAGATGTAGGAGGTGTTTGGAGCAGCAGAGCAGCAGGTTCTACCTCACAGGGCAGAGCTGGAGCTACAGCCAGGGAGAGGCAGTGTAGAGCAGCAGGAGAAGGAGACAGAGCTGGAACAGAAGCGTTTCCATACATCCTATAGACATCAGCCAGCCTGAGGTATTCCTGCAGCCAGAAACAGCAGCAGCTCAACAACTACAGCCACAACATCTACTGACTAATAACTGATCATTAGTACCTTATTAATAACTGATCATATTATTATCTAATTAATAACTGATCATATTATTATCCAATTAATAACTGATAAACTGCTGCAGCATCACAGAGCAGAGGTTAGTTCATAGCAACAAACACAGATATTTAATCTAAAGTAGAATTAAACTCATATAAATCACTGCACCTACTCATTTATCCTGCTTTTATATAAAGAAATAGATTATAAATATATACATTAGTTAACCTTTAATTTAATGACATAAGGAAAAAAAAGGAAATTTCAACAATAAGATCATAGTTTTATATTCGTCTGCTGTTGCATTTCAATTTAAAATATTTAATAATAAATAATAATAAATTATAATATTAAATAATAATCTGCCAGAAAGACGCAGCAGAGACACACGACAAGCTGCTGGTGGTTCGTCAGGAATTAACAACACACTCTTCATGCCTTATTTTCTGTTATTGTTATAAAACCAGCCATTTATTTAGGACTCGTTATTTCCTATTATTTCAGTGCTTTACCTCCTGTGGCCTAAGGGGGCAGTGTTCGGGGGAGGGGAGGTGAGAGGACGGACTACGAGGACCAGGGTCCTCACAAACCAGGTCAGGTTCGCTGATGTGAAGCCAGTCCTGTTATTAGAAGTTTCATCTTAAGTTAAAATAATCCACCAGGAAGGAAGAGTTGTTTTTGTTGTGTTTCTGGTCAGAAATCCTCCTCCATGTTGTTGTTGTTGTTGTTGTTGTTGTTGTTTGTGTAGGTTCCTGCTCACCTCTTTGATGCTGCTGCTTGGTTTAGGGAAGTTTCTGCCTCCAGTCAGAGTCTGGTATCTCTTCTCCAGAGCAAATAACCTGTCCTGTTCCTGGAGTACACAAAATATACGACTGTTAATAAATAAATACACAACTATTATTAATTAAATACACAATCAATAACTTTATACACATGTTTAATGTAGTATTTAATATAACATCAGTGTTTAAAAACATGAGTAAAGTATTTTTATTTGGATGCATTGGGAACATTTGATTTTATATCCTGAACCAAAATGTGATTTAATTGGAGATAAAATGCACTGAAATAACATGATAACACAGATTTAGGCTTTAATCACATGTTTATACACACTGCTGTTATATTGACTGTCCATTAACATGTATTATATTATATATTTATATATTTATATGATTAAATAAACTGACCTTATGCAGCAGCTGCACCGTCAGAGTTCTGTCTTTAGCCACTCGTTCACACTCCTGAACAGCCTGTAACCCCAGCTGTTTGACCTGAGCCTCCAGGGCTGCCATCTTCTCCTGGGAAGAACAAACACCACCTTCATTATTATATATATATATATATATATATATATATATATATATATATATATATATATATATATATATATGTGCTGAGGATTTAAAAGGCTTCACATTCATTAAAAACTCTAAAACTAAAAATAATGACTCAAAATAAGAGCTGTGATCACTTTTAACAAACTCGTCCCCTCAGTAACACTTGATGCATGTTTATATATTTTTTATTTTATACGTATTAAAGTCGTTTAAATTGTGATGATGTGAGGATTAATGTTGAGAATTAATGGACAAGGTAGAAACTCAGGGTTTCTATGAGTTAAACCTGCTGATGTTCATAGAGCCTGTTACTGTGGAGACTGACTCTGTTACCGTGGAGACTGACTCTGTTACCGTGGAGACTGACTCTGTTACCGTGGAGACTGACCCTGTTACCGTGGAGACTGACTCTGTTACTGCGGAGACTGACTCTGTTACCGTGGAGACTGACTCTGTTACTGCGGAGACTGACTCTGTTACTGCGGAGACTGACTCTGTTACTGTGGAGACTGACTCTGTTACTGCGGAGACTGACTCTGTTACCGTGGAGACTGACTCTGTTACCGTGGAGACTGACTCTGTTACCGTGGAGACTGACTCTGTTACTGCGGAGACTGACTCTGTTACTGCGGAGACTGACTCTGTTACCGTGGAGACTGACTCTGTTACTGTGGAGACTGACTCTGTTACCGTGGAGACTGACTCTGTTACTGCGGAGACTGACTCTGTTACCGTGGAGACTGACTCTGTTACCGTGGAGACTGACTCTGTTACCGTGGAGACTGACTCTGTTACCGTGGTGACTGAGTCAGTTTCAGTTCCCTCTGTTTCTGGATCAGATAACTCAGAGTTTTCATCATCTCTTGAGTTTAACATAACCTGACTCCTGGATTAAAACCCCCCCCCCCAGGTGTTCCTGTGTATTTGTGACATCACACCTTGCGTTCGGCCACCCTGCAGTGGTACTCAGCTCTCTCCTGGAGGAGCTGGGAGCTCTGCGCCTCCTTCTTCTCCTCCAGGCTGCTCTCCTCCTCCAGCTGACAGAACTCCAGCTCCTCAAACTGCTTGGTCCCAGACTCCAGAGCTTCAGCTTTCTGTCACAAACAGGAAAACGGGTGAAAAATCACAGGAAACACACGCGTTGGAGGATAAAAGCTGCTGATGCTACGGCTCATTTTCACCATAAAAAGACCAAAACCAACAATGAAATAAATCAACACATATAGAACAGATATAACGTTGTTCTGGCTTATGTAGAAAATAATCTCCAGTATATAAACAAGTGAAAATATCTTGATTTGCTGCAATGAATCCAACATTGAGTAGAATTATCATATTCCACTGGCAGATAATTTCCTATTAAAATAAACTTAAAAATAAATCCTAGTAATAAATAATAAATTGATCCAAATCAGGTTAAATTACCTGCCAGTGGAATAAGATAATTCTACTCAATATTGAACTAATTGCAGCAAAAATAAGATGTTTCAGTTATTGAAGTGAAACCAACAACTTTAATTTTCTCCTTTTTATTTTATAAAATATTAAAACATATATAAACTGCAGAAGCTGCGACGTTAACAGGTAGAAACATCTTGTTTTTGGTTCAATTAGTCTGATATTAAGTAGAATCATCTTATTCTACTGGCAGATTATTTAGATTATTTCAAGTTTTGTCTTGATTTTAGTTGATTTAGATTTTGTTCGTCTTTTTTTCTTAAAATAAAACAAAAATCAGGAAAATACTAAATTATCAGCCAGTGGAAAAAGTTAATTCTAGTTAATATTGAACTAATTCTACTAATAAATAAGATATTTTCAATTGCACCATTTGAGTTTCCTGAACCTGATTTTTCAAATAAAACTATATATTAGTGATGACGTTAATTCTTTTTGTGGCCACTAGGGGGCAGCAGCAACCTGTGAACTCAACCTTTAACCTCCATCCGACCTCTGATTCAGACACATTTAGAGCTTTGTTTCTGCCCATCTGATAAATAAAACACTGATATTCTCTTTTTTTTTATCTCTATCCACTTCTGTGGAAACTCTGCAGCTGTTCAGCTGTTAAATGGTCCATATGTTCACCACAGAATCACTGACTCGTGTGTTTTAGAGGTTTTTCCTCTGAAAACAAACAGAAAAACAAGAAATCTGCAGCAGAACAATGAAAAGAATCTGGAGATAAATCTGTAAAACAGCTGCAGAGTTAAATGAACTGAAGAATCCTCAAGAAAAACAAGATATTTCACCTGAATTATTTACATAAAAAGGAGGAGAAATTCACTTTGTTTTAATTTAATTTAAGTTATTTAAAGTTTTTTATTCCTGATTTGGGTTAATTTGGTTTAATCTGCCAGTGAATAAGATAATTCTACTCAATCTTGGACTAATTGGCCCAAAAAACAAGATATTTTCACCTGATAAGATTTAAGTTTTTGCAGTAAATATATTTATAATCTATTTATTTATATAGAAAGGAGGAGAAATTGTTATTCACTGACAAAAACCTGCCAATTAGTCTAATAATGAGTAGAATTATCTTATTGCTGTTAGATAATTTACATTAATTCAAGTTGTTTTTCCTGATTTGGGTCATTTAGGTCTAAAGACTAACATTTAAAAAAAATACTAAAAAATTTTAATAAAAAATATGAGTTATAATATAAGAAAATGTATAAAAAATACAATTTATTAATAAATTAAATTAATTAATTCTGGATTTTAGTCAATTTCTTTGTTTAAGAAAATGTGAAAAAAAACAAATTAAGAAAAAAAAACATGAAATAAGATAAATGATCAACCAGTGGAACAAGATAATTCTATATTATAATAATTGGACCAAAAACAAGATATATTATTTAATTATTGACATATGCATGAAAACATTGTTGGTTTTATTTGTTGAAAATGAGAAAAAACACAGAAAAACAGCAGCTTTATCCTTTAATTGCCAACATTTCACCTCATGCTCAGCCTGATTCACGTCATTCACAGTGAGACACGTGCCATTCCTGTTATTTAATACCAGTATTGATTATTAGTGATTGCATATTAAAGAATGAGGAGCAGCAGGGGTTGAAGCAGGAATATTAAATGATTAAATCACTGCAGCAGCAGCAGATGCTGTAATTAAACTCAATAAAATGGACTAAATAAAAGGAGGCGACAGCAGAAAAGGAGGAAATGCACAGCGTGAGTCTGTTTCTGTGCAGATTCCAACCCAGAATCCTGATGTTGGTGTGAACTCACTGTTCCCAGCGGCCTGAGAACACTGACCCTGCTGAGCTGCTGCTGCAGCTCATCCCTCTGAGACAAGGGGCACTTATCAATCTGCCTCTTCAGATCATTGTACTGATTCCTCTGCTTTTCCAGGAGCCGCCGCTCAGCCGACACATTAGCCCTCCCCTAAAAACACACACACACACAGCGACACACACACACACACCGTCACACACACACACACACACAGCGACACAGCGAAGGAAAAAAAAAAAAGAAATCACAGACAACTCCAATCCATGCAGCCAAGCGGTTAAAGAGGATTAAAGAGGATTGAAGCTGCAGTGAGTTCATAGTTAGAAGCTGCAAATATGTTATAGTTTAAAAAAAGGTTCATTTATTCAACTGAAGCTGCAGAACAGGAAATATTACACCACAGAAAATGTCTTGTTGTTGAATAATCGGATTCCACTGGAGGATATTTGGTCATTTTTGGGTCAATTTGGTTTTTTTTTCACATTTTCTTAAAGAAAAAAAAGATTAAATTAAAATTGAAATAAACTTAAAATTCCATTATAATAAAATCATAGTAATAAATAATAAATTGACTAAAATCAAGAAAAGAAATAAGCTGAATTATGAGCCAGTGGAATGAAATATTAGAATAATTGGACCAAAAACAACAAGATATTTTTATTTGTTCATATTTCAGGTTTTACAGAATAAAATATACAGTTTTTTTCTATTTGAAGACAGAAACAGGTGAAAATATCTCATTTTAGTCCAATATTGATTAATAATAACTCATCATTTAGCTTATTTCAAGTTTGTTTTATTCAATTTAATCTGTTTTTTATAGAAAGTGTTAGTCTTAGTTTTTAAAACAAGAATAAATTGACTAAAATCAGGAAAAATAACGTGAAATAAGTTAAATTATCAGCCAGTGGAATCAGATAATTCTACTGAATTTACTGAATTTTGGACTAAATGCAGCAAAAACAACAAGATATTTTCACCTGTTACTAAAACCAGCAGTGGAGTCAGGTCAGGGGGTCAAACACGAGGCCCGGGGGCCAGAACTGGGCCGTTAAAGGCTCCAGTCTGGTCAAACATGAAGTGATTGTTATTGGTTAATACTTTGTGATTTAATCATTTGACTTTTTATCTTAATCTTGTCATATTTTAGACTTTTATCACATAATACTTCAAACATTCTTTAAAAAAACCCTGAAATAAATAAAATGATCTGCCTTTGGAATAAAATAAGATTTTTTTTTTCAAAATAAAAGCCTTCTTTTTTCACGTTTTGTTCGTGTTTTTAAAAATAATTTATCTTAAATTTAATATTTCAGACTTTTTATCTCTTATCACCTTTTTTCCTCAGATTCTTTGAAAAACTTAAATAAGTTCAATTTTCTGCCAATTAAATAATAATTAGATAATTCTACTAAGATTTCTACTGAGCTGAGTCATATTATTGCTTTTCAAAATAAAAGTCCTTGAATTTAATTCTGTTGTGTTTTCTGAAAATAAATTTAAATTTTTAGTCTTTTAAATCTCATATTATGGACTTTTATCTCACTAATTGTACTAAATACACAGTATTTCACTGATAACATTTTATTTTGCAGTTTTCTGATTCAACACAGACAAACATGATAAAACTGAACTTTTTCCTCTTGTCATCTCTGAAGGTTAATTATGTTTATAATCTATTTATTTACATACGTGTTGGTTTTAATAATTAATTTCCACTGGTCCAACCCATTCAAATCAAACTGTGACCCATGAATAAACAGAGTTTGACCCCTGACCTCCAGAAACCGTCTGAGTGAGTTTCTCCGTGCATCAACGTGCATGTTAAGACATTCAACAGGTGGCTTCACGCGTGTTTTTAACGTGTTTCCCACCTTGTCCTTCTCCTTCTGGGTGGCCTTGTCCAGCTGACTGAGTCTGAGCTGCAGCTGAGACATGATTTCATTGTCGGCCTCCACCTGCTGCTGCTCCGCCTGCCGCTCGGCCTGCAGCAGAGCCTGCTCCATCTCCACCTGGACCACAGGGAGAAGCTGAGGAAACAGCCTGGTGTGTGTGTGTGTGTGTGTGTGTGTGTGTGTGTGTGTGTGTTACCTCCTGTTTGGTCTCTTGTAGCTGGAGCTCCAGTTCACTGACTCTGTGTTTTAAATCATCCACTCTGGCTAAGATCCTGCTCCTCTCCTCCTCCATGTAGATCTGCTCCTGAAACACCTCCTCACTCTGGAGACGCAGTTCAACCACAAACTTTAATTCATTAACTCAATTAAACATTAATTAGTTTGAAAAACGTGATAAAAGTCTAATTATTTACCAATGGAACGAGATACTGGACTAATTGTAGTAAATAATACAAGATGTTCCCCTGATAACGTCTCATTGTAGTGTGGTGAGGCACTTACAGCTTTTCAAAATAAAAGTCCTCTGGTTTTTTCATGTTTTCACGAATTGGACTTTTTTTTAAATAACTTGAAATAAGTAAAATTATCAATGGAATGAGATCATTCTACACAATGTTGGTCTAGTTGGATTCAATAATAAATGAACTAGAAAAATACATTAAAAAAAACTTTTATTTTGAAAAAAAGACTCAGCAGGGTAAGTCATTCTAAATTTTTCAAAAATAAAAGTCCTCTGTTTTTCAAGATTTCTTGTATTTGTCAAATTTTCCTTGTTTTCTTAAAATAAGATAAGGATTTATATATATATAATTTTAATATTTGCAGGGTGCTGAGTCATTTTAAATTTTTCAAAGTAAAAGTAACCTGAACCCTAACTAAAATTATCTGTCAATGGAATGAGATCATTCTACACAATGTTGGTCTAGTTGGATTCAATAATAAATGAACTAGAAAAATACATAAAAAAAAAACTTTTATTTTGAAAAAATAGACTTAGCAGGGTAAGTCATTCAAATTTTTTCAAAAATAAAAGTCCTCTGTTTTTCATGTTTTCTTGTATTTGGTCTCCTTCATCTTGTTTTATTAAAATATTACTTTTTTTTTTGTTTTAATGTATACATTTTTTTCTGTTGTATTTTTTTTATCTCATATTATCGACTTTTTATTTAATTTTAAAACACAACTTGAAATAAGAACAATTATCTGTCAATGGAATAATGATAAATTAATATAATTCTACTTATTACTGATCTAATTATATTAAACTCATGATATTCCTCCCTGATCAGATTTCATTTTTGTCAGGTGCTGAGTCATTTGAAATTTTTCAAAATAAAAGTCCTCAATGTTTTTCATGTTTTCATGAATCCTGTAAATTTCAGTCAATTTAGTTTCAAATCTTTTAAACTTGTTATCTTAAAGTTGTCTTAGAATCTGAATCAATAGATACAGACCTGATTATTATAAATTCTAATCTTTTCAAAATAAAAGTCCATGTTGTTCCTCACCTCTTGGTGGGTGCTCTCTGTGCTGCTCGACTCTTCTCTCTGAGTCTCCTCGTCGTGGTCTCTCCCCCTCTGGGCTCGGTCTAATCCCTGGATGGAGGCCCCCCCTGCGGGGTCTGATCCGGATCCGGCGGTGACCCCCATCAGTCCGGTCCGGACCACGTCGGCCAGGTCCACGCCGCCGTCCTCGTGGTTGTACTCGGCACAGAGGCTGAGGATGGTCTCCAGCCGCTGCCGCTCCTACAAGAACGTCAGGAGTGTTTCTATCACACGGATCTGGTTGCAGACGCTTAGAAGGGCAGGGGGGAAAAAAGGGCACATCCAGAGAGTCTACACCACTGGAGAGGGCACTTTAATGCATGTTTTAGCTCCTAGAGGGCACTTTAATGCATGTTTTAGCTCCTAGAGGGCACTTTAATGCATGTTTTAGCTCCTAGAGGGCACTTTAATGCATGTTTTAGCTCCTAGAGGGCACTTTAATGCATGTTTTAGCTCCTAGAGGGCACTTTAATGCACTTTTTAGCTCCTAGAGGGCACTTTAATGCACGTTTTAGCTCCTAGAGGGCACTTTAATGCACGTTTTAGCTCCTAGAGGGCACTTTAATGCACGTTTTAGCTCCTAGAGGGCACTTTAATGCACTTTTTAGCTCCTAGAGGGCACTTTAATACACTTTTTAGCTCCTAGAGGGCACTTTAATGCATGTTTTAGCTCCTAGAGGGCACTTTAATACACTTTTTAGCTCCTAGAGGGCACTTTAATGCACTTTTTAGCTCCTAGAGGGCACTTTAATACACTTTTTAGCTCCTAGAGGGCACTTTAATACACTTTTTAGCTCCTAGAGGGCACTTTAATACACTTTTTAGCTCCTAGAGGGCACTTTAATGCACGTTTTAGCTCCTAGAGGGCACTTTAATGCACGTTTTAGCTCCTAGAGGGCACTTTAATGCACGTTTTAGCTCCTAGAGGGCACTTTAATGCATGTTGTAGCTCCTAGAGGGCACTTTAATGCATGTTTTAGCTCCTAGAGGGCACTTTAATGCACTTTTTAGCTCCTAGAGGGCACTTTAATGCACTTTTTAGCTCCTAGAGGGCACTTTAATGCATGTTGTAGCTCCTAGAGGGCACTTTAATGCATGTTTTAGCTCCTAGAGGGCACTTTAATGCACGTTTTAGCTCCTAGAGGGCACTTTAATGCATGTTTTAGCTCCTAGAGGGCACTTTAATGCACTTTTTAGCTCCTAGAGGGCACTTTAATGCACTTTTTAGCTCCTAGAGGGCACTTTAGCTCGGATTTATGGCTCTTAGACGGCATGTTAGCATGAGGTTTGGCTCTTTAGCTCCTTGAGGGAACTTTAACATACGTTTCTGTGCCTAGAGGGCATTTTAACATATGTTTTGGTGCCTGGAGGGCACTTTAATGCATGTTTTAGCTCCTAGAGGGCACTTTAATGCATGTTTTAGCTCCTAGAGGGCACTTTAATACACTCCTAGCTCCTAGGGGGAACTTTAGCAAACATTGTGACTCCTAGAGGGCACTTTAATGCATTTTTAGCTCCTAGGGGGAAATTTACCACACGTTTGGCTCCTACAGAGCATCTTAATACACCTTTTAGCTCCTGAGAAGGCACTTTACCACATGTTCGGGCTCCTAGAGGGTGCTTTTACAAACTTATTAGCTCCAAAGAGGGCACTTTAGTACACATTCTGGCACCTAGAGAACATTTTACACTATTTTTAGCTTCTAGAGAGCACTTTAACATGCATTTTAACTCCTAAAGGGCACTTTAGCACCCCTTTTTTTCTAGAGGGCACTTAAACGCGTGTTTTGGCTGCCAAGAAGGCACTTTAGCACACATTTCATCTCCTAGTAGTCAATTTAACATGCACTTTAGCTCCTAAAGGGCACTTTAACACCCCTTTTAACCCCTCATATTATTATTATTAGCATAATATAGATCACTTTAAACCTGAGTTTTAGCTCCCAAAAGGACAATTTAACACTTTTTTGGGCTCCTAGGGGACACTTTAACAAACATTTTGTCTCCTAGAGGGCACTTTAACACCCCTTTTATTATAGAGGGCACTTTAACACCCCTTTTTATTCTAGAGGGCACTTTAACACACCTTTTTATTATAGAGGGCACTTTAACACACCTTTTATTATAGAGGGCACTTTAACACACCTTTTTATTCTAGAGGGCACTTTAACACCCCTTTTTATTATAGAGGGCACTTTAACACACCTTTTTATTCTAGAGGGCACTTTAACACCCCTTTTTATTATAGAGGGCACTTTAACACACCTTTTTATTCTAGAGGGCACTTTAACACCCCTTTTTATTATAGAGGGCACTTTAACACCCCTTTTTATTATAGAGGGCACTTTAATGTACCTTTTAACCCCCCTGTGTACGCCACTGCTGCAGATTAACTGCATGTGTCCTTATGTGACTTTGTCCTGTTTAAAGCAGCTGGACCAATAAAATCGCAGCTTCGATCTATTACAATAACAGAGTATAAATGTGATCATGGTTCCTGCTGACTGAGAAGAAGGAACATGGAGATTTAAACCACTGATACTGCAGCATTGTTGTTCCCTGGACCTGAAATGACTGTGATTTACAGCTCACAATGTTGTTTACATGATTATTAGCATCAAACGCTCTACAACTGTTTATCTGAGCTTTAAGAGTTGGGAAGTAAAAGGTTCAGTGAGTTAAGTCTTTGATTCAATAGTTTGTAGAATCAAGTGTAAAACGTCATTAAACACAAATCAACACCAAGGAAACGTTTCCCATTAGAAATGAAGCAGAAACAGTAAAGCAGCAGTTGGGTGTGTTCCCTGTGGAGCTCAGCTTCTAAATTTAACTTTCTATTCCATCTCTTCCTCTCCAGCTCTGCCCTTTGAGACAAACTGCAGCGAGGATTCGTTCTGTTTAAAGAGCAGCTACGTCCACGTATGTAGGTTGGATCCAGGCCCAAACTACCGAGAGAATGCAGACAGGAAATCCTGCGTTTGTCCATGTGTAGTTTATCTGTCACTCAGCTTCACTGCTCATAACATATTAACATACTAACATATTAATTAGTGAGTCAACACTCATTAATATGTTAATTCATTAGTTGTTGGTTCATTAAATGGTTTAAATGAGGATCAGTGTTTTTTAGTTTAGTTTAATGTTATAGAGACTAAATAAACCTGATCGATTGATTAATTGTTGCAGCTCTAATTTAATATATAGATATATAAATATAGTTAGAATATTGAAAAATATCAAACACTGTGTTTTAATATTAATAAAAATACTTCATTTAGTTATATGGTACATAATAATGTATATAATAATATATATACCGGTAATAATGTATCTAATAATAATAATGTATATAATAATAATAAAGTATATAATAATGTATATAATATATAATAATATAAACATAATTATTATTTCAAACTTAAAACAAGAGCAAACTGACCCAAATCAGGAAAAAAAACTGAAACAATCTAAATTAACCTGCAAAACAAAGTTCCATGATTAATAAGACCAGAGGTCAAAGGTCAATTATTAGTCCATAAAATGATATAAATGCCACTGAGGATCATTATAGAACATGTAGAATATATTGTATTATAATCACACAAACAGCTGAAATCTACATTAAATATCTAAATAGTCTCTACTACTGATATTCTATTAAACTATTGATTATTATTATTATTGATGATGTGGATATTGATGATATATATTGATGCTGGAACAGTAACATTGGGTTTAATACAGATAAAATACTTTATTTATTGTTGGAGCTGAGGTTTTTACTGCTTTTACTGGATAAAACGTGTGTATGTTAAATATTAACAGTGTTCAGTGTGTTACATCAGCAGCATCATCCTGATGTTAACGGACATAAATCAACCTGTGACGTGTCTCCATGCTAACATCCATCCATGCTAACATCCATCCATGCTAACATCCATCCAGGCTAACATCCATCCAGGCTAACATCCATCCAGGCTAACATCTATCCAGGCTAACATCCATCCTGGCTAACATCCATCCTGGCTAACATCCATCCAGGCTAACATCCATCCAGGCTAACATCCATCCAGGCTAACATCCATCCAGGCTAACATCCATCCTGGCTAACATCCATCCTGGCTAACATCCATCCAGGCTAACATCCATCCAGGCTAACATCCATCCAGGCTAACATCTATCCAGGCTAACATCCATCCTGGCTAACATCCATCCTGGCTAACATCCATCCAGGCTAACATCCATCCAGGCTAACATCCATCCTGGCTAACATCCATCCTGGCTAACATCCATCCGGGCTAACATCCATCCGGGCTAACATCCATCCGGGCTAACATCCATCCATGCTAACATCCATCCGGGCTAACATCCACCCTGGCTAACATCCACCCTGGCTAACATCCATCCAGGCTAACATCCATCCAGGCTAACATCCATCCTGGCTAACATCCATCCAGGCTAACATCCATCCAGGCTAACATCCATCCATGCTAACATCCATCCAGGCTAACATCCTACATTCTTCTCCAGTCTTGAGGTTGGGGCTCTGAGGGCGTGGCACTAACACTATATTTACCCAGAGGACGCTGCTATTTGCTTTCAGAGCCTCTTTTCTTATCCGCGGCATCAGCCGCTGCATACTTGTTATCCATCCTCCGTCCTGTGACAGCTGGGGACCACAGGGAAGGGGCGGCAGGCCTCAACACTATTTCAGGAACCAAAAGGTTTCTGGTAACAAACGACACTCAACCACATGTGAGTCAGAGACGCTTCAGGACAAATGTCTGCTCCTCAGGATGTGTTGGTACGTTTGTGTTGAATCGGATTTATGGAGTGAAGGAGTGACTGAACAACAAGTTACAGATAAATGAACCTGTTAAAATACAAATAATCATGATTTAGTGTTGATTTATATCCAGTAATCACATAAAAACTCAGCTCCAACAATAAATAAAGTGTTTTATCTGTATTAAACCCAATGTTACTGTTCCAGCATCAATATATATCATCAATATCCACATCATCAATACAATAATCAATAGTTTAATAGAATATCAGTAGTAGAGACTATTTACATATTTAATGTAGATTTGATTATTTAATTGGCTCCTTTATAATAAACATCTATCACAATATATTCTACATGTTCTATAATGATCCTCAGTGGATTTATAGCATTTTATGGACTAATAGTTGACCTTTGACCTCTGATCTTATTAATCATTGGACGTTGCAGATAATTTAGATAATTTAAAGTTTTTTCCTTGGTCTTGTTAAGTTTTAAATGAAGTATTTTTATCTGTAGTTTTCTAATATTCTAACTCTATTTTCTCTATAACATCAGCATCAATAGATTCAGTCTCGTCTGACGTCACTGAACATGTTGAATTATTTGATTTATTTATTTTAAGTCCATAACCTTTGTGGTTTATTATGATTTAGAGCAGATAAGAAATAAGAAATAATACAAAATTCAAGTGTTAATTAAAACTAAGACTTAAAAATATTTATTTACTTATTTATACTCAGTTTTTTTTTCTTATGTATATCATTATACATATATATATAATTTTTTTATTATTTTTTATTATTATAATATTTTATTTTTGTACTGTCTTAATAATTATTTATAATATAAATCTGATGTTTTTTGTTTTTTCCTCTATTTTTTATTGTTGTTGATTCAGTTTCTTTTTCTTTTATCTTTTAACCAACTGAATATATTTTCTATATGTTTGTATATGTAAAAAAATGTATGTTCTAGTATTAAAATTCTTTTCTATTTCTAATAAAAAGAAGGAAAGTGTAAGTAAAGTATATGTAAGGAAGAAGATGTTATTCTATTCTATCCTATCATATTCTATTCTATTCTATTGTATTGTATTGTAATGTATTGTATTCTATTCTCTCATATTCTCTCATATTCTATCCTCTCCTCTCCTCTCCTCCACTCTCCTCCTCTCTCCTCCTCTCCTCCCCTCCTCTCCTCTCCTCCTCTCTCCTCTCCTCTCTCCTCTCCTCTCCTCTCCTCTCCTCCTCTCCTCTCCTCTCCTCTCCTCTCCTCCTCTCCTCTCCTCTCCTCCTCTCCTCTCCTCTCCTCTCCTCTCCTCTCCTCCTCTCCTCTCCTCTCCTCTCCTCTCCTCTCCTCCTCTCCTCTCCTCCTCTCCTCCTCTCCTCTCCTCTCCTCTCCTCTCCTCTCCTCTCCTCCTCTCCTCTCCTCTCCTCTCCTCTCCTCCCCTCCTCTCCTCTCCCCTCCTCTCCTCTCCCCTCCTCTCCTCTCCTCTCCTCCTCTCCTCTCCTCTCCTCCTCTCCTCTCCTCTCCTCTCCTCCTCTCCTCCTCTCTCCTCTCCTCTCCTCCAGTCTTCTTCTTCTTCTATCATCTCACCAGTTTCTCCATCTCCTGTTCCCTGAGTCTCTCCTCCCGTTGCCGTCGGTGATATTCCAGCAGCTCGTCCTCGTTGTCGCTGATCTCAGAGATGCTGTTCTTGCGTTCGCGTGCGTACGGCTTCATGAAACCCGGATCTCTGCCGGTTTTCCTCTGGTTGAGGGGGCTGGTGAGCGGAGAGGAACCGGGACCGGAGACCAGGGGGTTTCCGGGTCCTGGTCCCGGTCTGGACTGCTTCTCCTGGCCGTACGGGGTCCTCGTGGATCCGGGAGTCCCCCTACGGGAGGTGTAGGGGCTGTGGGGGGGCAGCTCCCTCAGACTGGGACCCGGGTCCCTCATGGGGCTGGGGGACCTCTTCTGCAGGGTGGACCCTCTGATCCTGGGACTGGACGGAGCCGCCGGGGACGTTTTGGTGAGTTTGTGGCCCCGGGTCGGGTTCTCCGGCGCGGGGCTCGGCGCCGCCTCGGACCTCAGGTTCCTCGGCAGCTTGGGGCTCTGCTGGACCCTCTGGGCCCCGGCGGGTCCGGGCAGAGAAGTCCTGGGATGGGGGACCGGAGGAGTCCTGGTGCTGTTCTCGTAGACCGACTCCTCCTTCACGGAGCCGTTCCTGCCGCTGACCGAGCTGGGAGCAGACGAGGAGGAGGAGGCCTTCAGCACCAGAGGGTCCTGGACCTCCTTGGGGGGTTTGGAGTCTCCGTTGGTGGACTGGTGGATCCCGTTCAGGACTCCAGGAGAGTCTGAGGACACGGAAAAACGTCTTCAGCTGAATAAATGAGACAAAAAACAGCTGGAACAACACAAAGACACAAACACACAGCCTGGACCCATGTGTCACAAATACTACAAGTATACTACAAGTACTACAAGTACTACAAATATACTACAAATATACTACAAATATACTACAAATATACTACAAATACCATAAATACTACAAATACTACAAGTATAGTACAAGTACTACAAGTACTACAAGTACTACAAATATACTACAAATACTACAAGTACTACAAATATACTACAAATATACTACAAATATACTACAAATATACTACAAATACCATAAATACCATAAATACCATAAATACTACAAATACTACAAGTATAGTACAAGTACTACAAATATACTACAAATACTACAAGTACTACAAATACTACAAGTACTACAAGTACTACAAATACTACAAATATAGTACAAATACTACAAATATACTACAAATACCATAAATACCATAAATACCATAAATACTATAAATACTATAAATACTATAAATACTATAAATACCATAAATACCATAAATACTATAAATACTATAAATACTATAAATACCATAAATACCATAAATACTATAAATACCATAAATACCATAAATACCATAAATACCATAAATACTATAAATACTATAAATACCATAAATACCATAAATACTACAAATACCATAAATACTATAAATACTACAAATACTATAAATACCATAAATACCATAAATACCTATAAATACCATAAATACTATAAATACCATAAATACCATAAATACTATAAATACCATAAATACTATAAATACCATAAATACCATAAATACTACAAATACCATAAATACTATAAATACTACAAATACTATAAATACCATAAATACCATAAATACCATAAATACTACAAATACCATAAATACTATAAATACTACAAATACTATAAATACCATAAATACCATAAATACCATAAATACCATAAATACCATAAATACTATAAATACCATAAATACTATAAATACCATAAATACCATAAATACTATAAATACCATAAATACTATAAATACCATAAATACCATAAATACCATAAATACTATAAATACCATAAATACCATAAATACCATAAATACCATAAATACCATAAATACTATAAATACCATAAATACTATAAATACCATAAATACTATAAATACCATAAATACCATAAATACTATAAATACCATAAATACTATAAATACCATAAATACCATAAATACTACAAATACCATAAATACTATAAATACTACAAATACTATAAATACCATAAATACCATAAATACTATAAATACCATAAATACTATAAATACCATAAATACCATAAATACTATAAATACCATAAATACTATAAATACCATAAATACCATAAATACTACAAATACCATAAATACTATAAATACTACAAATACTATAAATACCATAAATACCATAAATACCATAAATACTACAAATACCATAAATACTATAAATACTACAAATACTATAAATACCATAAATACCATAAATACCATAAATACCATAAATACCATAAATACTATAAATACCATAAATACTATAAATACCATAAATACCATAAATACTATAAATACCATAAATACTATAAATACCATAAATACTATAAATACCATAAATACTATAAATACCATAAATACCATAAATACCATAAATACTATAAATACCATAAATACTATAAATACCATAAATACCATAAATACTATAAATACCATAAATACCATAAATACTATAAATACCATAAATACTATAAATACCATAAATACCATAAATACTATAAATACCATAAATACTATAAATACCATAAATACTATAAATACTATAAATACCATAAATACCATAAATACCATAAATACTATAAATACCATAAATACTATAAATACCATAAATACCATAAATACCATAAATACCATAAATACTATAAATACCATAAATACCATAAATACCATAAATACTATAAATACCATAAATACCATAAATACCATAAATACCATAAATACTATAAATACCATAAATACTATAAATACCATAAATACCATAAATACTATAAATACCATAAATACCATAAATACCATAAATACTATAAATACCATAAATACTATAAATACCATAAATACCATAAATACTATAAATACCATAAATACTATAAATACTATAAATACTATAAATACCATAAATACTATAAATACCATAAATACTATAAATACTATAAATACTATAAATACCATAAATACTATAAATACTATAAATACTATAAATACCATAAATACCATAAATACCATAAATACTATAAATACCATAAATACTATAAATACTATAAATACTATAAATACTATAAATACCATAAATACTATAAATACCATAAATACTATAAATACCATAAATACTATAAATACTATAAATACCATAAATACTATAAATACCATAAATACTATAAATACCATAAATACTATAAATACCATAAATACCATAAATACTATAAATACCATAAATACTATAAATACCATAAATACTATAAATACCATAAATACTATAAATACCATAAATACCATAAATACCATAAATACTATAAATACCATAAATACTATAAATACCATAAATACTATAAATACCATAAATACTATAAATACCATAAATACTATAAATACCATAAATACTATAAATACTATAAATACCATAAATACTATAAATACCATAAATACTATAAATACCATAAATACTATAAATACCATAAATACCATAAATACCATAAATACTATAAATACTATAAATACCATAAATACTATAAATACCATAAATACCATAAATACTATAAATACCATAAATACCATAAATACCATAAATACTATAAATACTATAAATACTATAAATACTATAAATACCATAAATACCATAAATACCATAAATACTATAAATACCATAAATACCATAAATACCATAAATACTATAAATACTATAAATACTATAAATACCATAAATACCATAAATACCATAAATACTATAAATACCATAAATACCATAAATACTATAAATACCATAAATACCATAAATACCATAAATACTATAAATAACATAAATACAACTTCATCTTTTTAAAAGTGTAAAACTTCTGGTTTTAAAACGACTTAAAGTGATAAATTAATGATAAATCAGTTCAAATATCTGAGCCGTGATCACTTGTTGTTCCTTTAAAAGTGTCTGAACTGGTCAAATCTATTAAATATAAAACAACCAGTATATGAGCTGGGATTACACACACAGACAAAAACACATGTTTTATCATTCAAACGTATGATCTGTGGTGACTTTTTATCAGACATTCAGCAGTTTACGTGTTGTAATGTTGCTTTAAATGTATTTTAACAGGTAATAGTTAATGAGCTAAAATCTATTTTATGTCATATTGTGCTTTTAAAGGTATTTTAACAGGAAAATAAGCTGATTGGTTATAATTTAGGACACAGAACAGGTTCAATAATCAACTTTCTGGCAGAAAATCACGTTTGAATCCACAGTTTCTATGAAATAGGAGTAAAAAAGGATATTTTTAATATATAAAACAAAGTATTGGGGGAAAAATGAGTTTGTCCAGTTTATTTGTTGTATTGTCCCTTTAAAAATATTTGAACAGGAAACAGTGAATGAGCTAAAATCTATTAAATATAATATATTAACACTCAAGAATGAGAACAAGTGATTTTTAGGCAGAAACAACCTTTAACTCAAAAACAGCTCATATATATGTAAAGACTAAAACATCTTTAGCCTTTTAAAGGTTTTAACATGAAAATGTCTGCTTCAGTTATAATTAGCTCATATATATGTAAAGACTAAAACATCTTTAGCCTTTTAAAGGTTTTAACATGAAAATGTCTGCTTCAGTTATAATTCAGGTCACAGAACACGTTGAATAATTCATTTTATGGCAGAAAACATGAGTTATAATCACGTTTTGCAGAGATTTAGCAGTTTATGTGTTTTAATAGTGAGTTAATGACATAAATCTACTAAATATAAAACTCAACAATAACAACAAGTGATGTTTTTTAGGCAGAAACAACCTTTAACTCCCAAAATATGAGCTGTCATCACTTTGTACTAATAGAATAAACGTGTTGTATTTAGCTTTTAAAGGTGTTTAACAGGAAAAGGAGCTGGATCAGTTAGAACTGATGACTCAGCAGGTTTTTCTGGCAGAAAATCACTTTTTGGAGGATAAAGAATAAAGTGTAGACAACAGTTCTCCTTCTTCAACTGTGTCTCAGAGATAAATGCGTCTCCGTATTAATGTGTAATAATAATAATCCTTCAGGGATTGTGTTGCTGCTAAATATAAAAGCTGCAGCTTCATTCAGAGCAGATGGAATCAGGCTGATCAGGGCGTCGCTGCAGCCAGTCAGAGGAGAATGGATCTAAATACCATGAGAACACAATGAAACGACCACTTCCCACCGTCCTGCTCCTCAACGGGGTCAACGCAGCCGTTTAAATGGACCAGATCAGGATGTAGGACACAGATAATTAGCTCTAATCAGCCTATTTCTGCTGCTTCTACGGTAAAACCACCTGACGCCGCATCAACGGCTGGAATCCAGCAAAACTAGCAGGAGGAAATCCTGTATATCCTGTATAATCCTGTATAGACACTTTATTAACGTTGCTATGGATACAGGCTATAGATTAGGGTCAATACATGGTCAATTAATCTATTGATTAGTTGTTTGGTTCATTAAATGGTGTAAAATTCAAACAACAGAATAAACCAGAAATATTTAGATTTAAACTGGAAACAGAGAATTTTGACCATTAATCTGCTGATTAATGTGATAGTTGGCAACTAATCAATTAATCAATTAATCGTTGCAGATCTAAAGTTAGGTAGTTGATTAATCTATCAATTATTAAAATGATTAATTGATTCATAGTTTGCTTTATAAAATGGTTTAAATGTGGATCAAAGATGAAGATTCAACCTAAAATGTCTTTTTTTACCCAAAGATCATCAGTTTATTATTATAGAGACTAAAGAAACCAGGAAATAATCAGAGAAGAGAAGCTGGAACCAGAGAATTTACACATTTACTGATTAATAAATGACTCTAATCAATTAATCAATTATCAGAATATTAAATAATTGATATATATTGATGCTGTAACAGTATCATTGGGTTTTATTTAATGTTGGAGCTGAGGTTTTCTGTCATTTCCTGCTAATAAACTGCATTAACAGGAAGTGGTGACGTAACTTCACAATAAAATACTCAGGCTGAACATGTTCCAGCCAGAGGGTTTTCCAGGAATAGACCCTCAGTTTTATTTCTGGTTATTTCTGTTATTAGTTAATCAGGAGTTTTAAACGGTTTTAAACTATGAAACGACTCTTTACCACAACGCTGAGTTCTAGCGTTGCTCAACCCGTGGCTCCCGGTCGGCAGCATGCTCTTCATCCTCAGGGCCTCGGCCGGGTGGTTGAAGCGGAAAAAAGCCGACTGACCGAAACACAGCATGCAGCCTGAAAAACAGGAAATAAAAAAGGTTTTAAAATGTCGAAATATTCATCTAATCCCACAAGTTATAAAATGCTGTGTAGTTACAAACTATTTTATAAAAGCAGTTAAGAATAAGAAGAATAGGAGGTGTTAGACACAATTATATAATGAGATTTCCTCTTTAAAACCTTCAAAATAAAACACATCATCACAAAATATAACAATAGGAACAAGAGGAGATATGTTAAACATGATTTCTGGATGAAATCTCCTTTTTAAAACCTTCAAAATAAAACACATTATGCAGTACAATTAGAGAAAGAAATACAGTTTGCATAAAAAAATAATCCCAGAAATCTTAAAAACACTGTTTGTGTTTTCAAACTATTTCATCAAAGTATTTAAGAATAAAAACAACAGGAAGTGTAAGTTTTAGACGTAATTACTGTTAAAACCTTCAAAATAAAACACATCATGCAGTAAACATAGGGAGAGAAAGCTAATTAAAATAATAAAAAACTGTAAACAGTTTCTGG
>CM060479.1:1187858-1190358 GCA_030544235.1 Lepturacanthus savala
AATATCAAATATCACAAAATAATCAGATTTAAGAAGAATAAACTAGAGAATTCTGACATTTTCATCTTAAAAATGATTTAAATCGATGACCAAAATAATTCACAATGAACGTAATAGTTGGCAACTAATTAATTAAGTTAATTAAGCTAATTAATTAAGTAGTTAGAGTGTCCTCCAGGAGCTAAAACACATGTTAAATGCCTTCTAGAGCCAAAACATGTGTTAAAGTAATTAATGAATTAATTCTGGATACTTAGCATGAGGTGAAATTAAATCAGATTATCTTGAAAAGTAAAAGTCTGATTTAAAGTAAAGCAGCTGTGGTTAATTAGTCAGAATCTAAATAAACACCAGTCCTGCTTCAACAGAGGTAACATTAATGAACAGAGAATAACGCTGTCAACAACAAAGTTATTCAGTAGAAGCTGTGGCTGTAAGATGATAACGTGTTGAAGATGCTGATAACGTCATGGAGATTAATGCTGCTGTTATTATGGAAGAAAACACTAAAACAATCATTAGTAGCTGAAGATTCAACCTAAAATGTCTTTTTTGTCCAAAGATCATCAGTTTATTATTATAGAGACTAAAGAAACCAGGAAATAATCAGAGAAGAGAAGCTGGAACCAGAGAATTTAGACATTTTCTTCTTTAAAATGACTCTAATCCATTAATCAATTCATGTAATAATTATCAACTAATCAATGAATTGATTGAGGCAGACTGTATTGTTGCTAAAGCTGCTTTAGGACCATAAACACAGATATTTGTTATGAATAAACCATGAAAAGTTAAATATTAAACTGGGAATACAGTCAAAATAGGGGCCCTTCAAAATAAAAGCATGCTCAAAATCAATTAATTAACAATCATTGACGACTTTTTTTTACCTTCTTCTCTGGAACTTAAAAACATTTCATGTTGTTTCAGACTCATATCATCACCTGTGACGTGCAGCAGAAGGTGTGAACGAGTTTAGGAGCCGATTATCTCCATGTGTCTGTTTCACCCACATCATCATCATCATCATCATCATCATCATCATCAGACTGCACCAGAGCTGCTGGATGACTCATGGACCAGATTCCATCTGCACCAGACTGGAATAGACACAACTACCTGCTATCTGCTGCTGTTATGTCTGAGCTCCAGCTGCTGCAGCTGCATCACTGGCTTCTACTTAAAAACACAAATATGTTGATATCACATGAACTAAAGGAATCAATCTGGTCATTTACTCTTGTAAAGTGCCCTCTAGGAGCCAAACTGCTTGCAAAACACACGTTAAAGTGCCTTCTAGAAGCTAAAAAGCATGTTAAAGTGCCTTCTTTGGAGCCCAAATGTCTGGTAAAGTATCCTCTGGGAGCTAAATAGTGTTTTAAAGTGCCCTCTGGGAGCTACAAAGCATGCTAAAGTGCCCCCTATGAGCAAAAATGCGTAATTAAGGGTTCTCTAGGACCTAAAAACTTTGTTAAAGTGCCCTCTATGAGCCAAAACATGTGTTTAAGTGCCCTTTACAAGCCAAAATATGTGTTAAAGTGACCTCTTGGGAGCTAAAACACATGTTAAAGTGCCCTCTTGAGAGCCAAAATGTGTGTTAAAATGCACTTTTAGAGCTAAAAAACATGTTTTAGTGCCCTCTATGAGTTAAAACACATGTTAAAGTGCCCTCTATGAGTTAAAACACATGTTAAAGTGCCCTCTATGAGTTAAAACACATGTTAAAGTGTCCTCTATGAGTTAAAACACATGTTAAAGTGCCCTCTATGAGTTAAAACACATGTTAAAGTGCCCTCTATGAGTTAAAACACATGTTAAAGTGCCCTCTATGAGTTAAAACACATGTTAAAGTGCCCTCTATGAGTTAAAACACACGTTAAAGTGCCCTCTAAGAGTTAAAACACATGTTAAAGTGCCCTCTAAGAGTTAAAACACATGCTAAAGTGTCCTCTATGAGTTAAAACACATGTTAAAGTGTCCTCTATGAGTTAAAACACATGTTAAAGTGCCCTCTATGAGTTAAAACACATGTTAAAGTGCCCTCTATGAGTTAAAACACACGTTAAAGTGCCCTCTATGAGTTAAAACACATGTTAAAGTGTCCTCTATGAGTTAAAACACATGTTAAAGTGCCCTCTATGAGTTAAAACACATGCTATAGTGTCCTCTATGAGTTAAAACACATGCTATAGTGTCCTCTATGAGTTAAAACACATGCTATAGTGTCCTCTATGAGTTAAAACACATGCTAAAGTGTCCTCTATGAGTTAAAACACATGTTAAAGTGCCCTCTATGAGTCAAAACACATGCTATAGTGTCCTCTATGAGTTAAAACACATGTTAAAGTGCCCTCTATGAGTTAAAACACATGCTAAAGTGTCCTCTATGAGTTAAAACACATGTTAAAGTGCCCTCTATGAGTTAAAACACATGTTAAAGTGTCCTCTATGAGTTAAAACACATGTTAAAGTGTCGTCTAGGAGTTAAAACACATACTAA
>CM060479.1:1192858-1222858 GCA_030544235.1 Lepturacanthus savala
ATTTTATTTAGTGTATTTATTTCATATTATTTGTGTTATTTTCCCTTTGTACATAACTTTATTTAATTTAATTTTTAAAACATTTTCCATATTGAGGTGAAATTAATGGGTGGAATAAATAAAAATACATAATAAATACATGTAAATAATAATAATAAATTAAATAAATGGAGAAATAATACATAAATACATTTTTATGTTTTATGAATTAAATACATGGTAAATTCTATTTTACTTTATTTAATTTAGTGTATTTATTTCATATTATTTGTGTGTTATTTTCCTTTTGTACATAACTTTATTTAATTTAATTTTGTTTTTATTTTCCATATTGATTCTATTAAATATTGAGGTGAAATGAATGGGTTACATTAATAAAATATACATTTAAAAATAATAATAAATTAATAAACATTAAATAAATGGGGAAATAATACATGAATACATTTATTTTATTAATTAAATACATGGAAAATTAAGTCAATATGGACATTTACTGCTAGTTATTATGTAATAAAAATACATAGTAAATATGTGTAAATAATAATAAATAATAATAAATTAATCAAAATTAAATAAATGGGGAAATAATACATAAATACATTTATTTTATGAATTAAATAAATGGAACATTTTATTTTTCTTTTTTTTTTATTTTTCTATTTTTTTTATTTTTCTATTTTTTTAATATAATTTTTATTATGACAGTTTTATTCCATTTCTTTCACAAAAAATAATAAATTACTTTATTTATTTAATGTATTTATTTCATATTATTTGTCTATTATTTTTTCTTTGTACATGACTTTATTTAATTTAAACATTTTATTTTCCATATTGATTATATCCAATATTGAGCTGAAAATTAATGGATGAAATAAATTAATTATTATAATTAAAATAATTATTAATCGAAATTAAATAAATGGGGAAATAATATATAATATGACTATAATAATAATAATATTAATAATAATAATAATAATAATAATTAGCCTTTTTAGATCAAATTTGAACATGTTATCTCATGTTTTTTGACTTTTTAGGTCACATATGGACATTTTACCTCATGTTTCTGACTGTTGTATGTTGTATGTCATGGTTTTTGACTTTCTGGGTCACATTTTTACTTTTTACCTCATGTTTCTTACTTTTTAACTCATATTTTAGGTTTTATAGTTGAGATTTTGACATTTTATCTCATGTTTTTGACTTTTTATCTTAAATTTCTACATTTAATCTCATATTTATGACTATTTCGATCCCATTTGCACCTTTTATTATGGATAAAACTCATTGCTGCAGCTGTATCGGGGCTCTAACAGGGTACATTTGGGGTCTGGGGTCTAGTTTTTGTGACTTTCAGGCTCCTTGATGTTAAACAGAACCACAGGTCAAACATGAAATAAGACGTGGCCGAGGAGAAGAAGATGGAAAAGTTCTTGTGTGTTTCTGGCTTCCTGCTCTGATTCCTCAGAAACCAAAATACAAATAAAGGTTTGGAACAGCTTCGTCCGATCATATGAATAAATGTTGAAGGACGGAGACGTCCAGCTCCACAGGAAGTGAGTGAACACATGTGAACCATCCTTAAACCGTCCCAGAGGAAGGAGTTGGCTCAGAAACAGTGATGAGAGTGGGAGGAAGAGCCCGACTATTGATCTGAGAGGCTGTTCCCAGGGTCCAGGCCAGAGGGGAGAAGGAGGAAATGAAGGAAAAACCATGAGTCACCGAGGAAAATAAAAACAACAAATACAGCAGCGAAGTTACCAGATGGAGCTGAAACACTCATGATGTGAAGCTGCAGCTGGAGCATTAAAAGCTGCTTTAAAGGCTTTAAATCTGTGTTTAAATCAGTGTTTAAATCCATGTTTAAATCAGTGTTTTAATGCAGATTAATCAATAAATTCACCCATTTAAACCTGAAACGTCTGCAAAAAACACAACTATAAGAAACTGAGGATTTACTGAAAAAATACGAGAAGTTGTCAATGAAAATATTAATATCTGAGCCTTTAAAACACATAAAAATGAAATAAATAGTATTTATAAGGTGTTATTACAACAAGCTGCTGTAGCAATAAAATAAGACATGTTTATAGAATATCTCAAAATGTTTTATATGATTCATTCATTCAATATAATAATATACCTGTTTATCTACCTATAAAATAATTATTATTATTTATTTAGTTTGATTGATTCATTTATTAAGTGACTGATCTTTGCTTCTCTGCGTTTTATTTTGAAAGGATGTTAATAATATTAATATAAAGATAAATAATGATTATTAACCAGGCTGCATTTATTAAATATTCTGTTTTCTTTGGAGTTTAAATATATTTAGAGGTAAATTAGACAGAATTCAGCTTTTTACTAAATAATATTAGTTTTTTATTTAGCTGTAATTTCATGAACTTTCCCTTTAAACGCTGCAACGCCTCAGTTATGAAGAGTAGATGACACACGTCTGAGTGTGTGTGTGTGTGTGTGTGTGTGTGTTATTCTGCTGAGTCCTGTCTGTTCATCTCTGTGAAGATGTTATCAGGAGGTGAAGTGATGAAACGTCTCAGACACTGAACCAGGTTAAATCAGGTTCAATCAGGTTCAATCAGGTTCAATCAGGTTAAATCAGGTTAAATCAGGTTAAATCAGGTTCAATCAGGTTCAATCAGGTTCAATCAGGTTAAATCAGGTTCAATCAGGTTAAATCAGGTTAAATCAGGTTAAATCAGGTTAAATCAGGTTAAATCACTTTTCTTCTCTGAATTCATTCATGACAGACAGGTACCTATTGGTAACTACAGATATCTGGTGGCTTAAATGGGTTAAAGTAGATCATCAAACATAAAATCCCCCCAAATATTTAAAAGGAAATCATCAATAATCAGTGGCGTGTATTAAAGTGCCCTCTTAGGAGTGCACTTTGAGCCAAAATCAAGTGAAAGTTCCCTCTAGCAGCTAAAAATAGTATTAAAGTGCCCCCTTGAGAGTTAAAACATGTAATAAAGTGGCCTCTAGGAGCTGAACAGATTGTTCTGTTCTGTGAGTCCTTTTGGGAGTCAACGCATGTTTACTCTACAAGCCCACACACTTTTATGAGCCAAAGCATGTGTTAAAGTGCCCTCTAGGAGCTAAACGTGTTAAAGTGCCCTCTAGGAGCTAAAAAGTGCACTAAAGTGCCCTCCTGGAAGCTAAAACATGTGGTAAATGACCTCTAGGAACTAAAAATTAGTATTAAAGTGCCCTCTACGAACTAAAACATGTAATAAAGTGGCCTCTAGGAGGTGAAACGTAATAAAGTGGCCTCTAGGAGCTGAAAAGACTGTTAAAGTGTCCTCCTGGGAGTCAAATACATATTAAAGTGCCCTCTACAAACCAAAACACACAATAAATTGCCTTTTATGAGCCAAAGCATGTGTTAAAGTGCCCTCTAGGAGCTAAAAAGAGTGTTAAACTACCCTCTAGGAGCTAAAATCCATGTTAAGTTCCCTCTTGGCAGGTAAAAAGCTTGTTAAAGTGCCCCCTGGCAGCTAAACATGTGGTAAATACCCTCTAGGAACTAAAAATCATGTTAAAGTGCCCTCTAGGTGCTAAAAAGATTGTTGAAGTCTCCTCTTGGGAGTCAAAACACATGTTAAAGTGCCTTTTATGAGCTGAAGCATGTGTTAAATTGTCCTTTTGGAGCTAAAAGCGTGTTAAAGTGCCCTCTAGGAGCTAAGCGTGTTAAAGTGCCCTCTAGGAGCTAAACGTGTTAAAGTGCCCTCTAGGAGCTAAACGTGTTAAAGTGCCCTCTAGGAGGTAAACGTGTTAAAGTGCCCTCTAGGAGCTCAACGTGTTAAAGTGCCCTCTAGGAGCTAAGCGTGTTAAAGTGCCCTCTAGGAGCTAAACGTGTTAAAGTGCCCTCTAGGAGCTAAACGTGTTAAAGTGCCCTCTAGGAGCTAAACATGTTAAAGTGCCCTCTAGGAGCTAAGCGTGTTAAAGTGCCCTCTAGGAGCTAAACGTGTTAAAGTGCCCTCTAGGAGCTAAGCGTGTTAAAGTGCCCTCTAGGAGCTAAACGTGTTAAAGTGCCCTCTAGGAGCTAAGCGTGTTAAAGTGCCCTCTAGGAGCTAAACGTGTTAAAGTGCCCTCTAGGAGCTAAGCGTGTTAAAGTGCCCTCTAGGAGCTAAACGTGTTAAAGTGCCCTCTAGGAGCTAAGCGTGTTAAAGTGCCCTCTAGGAGCTAAGCGTGTTAAAGTGCCCTCTAGGAGCTAAGCGTGTTAAAGTGCCCTCTAGGAGCTAAGCGTGTTAAAGTGCCCTCTAGGAGCTAAGCGTGTTAAAGTGCCCTCTAGGAGCTAAGCGTGTTAAAGTGCCCTCTAGGAGCTCAACGTGTTAAAGTGCCCTCTAGGAGCTCAACGTGTTAAAGTGCCCTCTAGGAGCTCAACATGTTAAAGTGCCCTCTAGGAGCTAAGCGTGTTAAAGTGCCCTCTAGGAGCTCAACGTGTTAAAGTGCCCTCTAGGAGCTAACCGTGTTAAAGTGCCCTCTAGGAGCTAAACGTGTTAAAGTGCCCTCTAGGAGCTCAACGTGTTAAAGTGCCCTCTAGGAGCTCAACGTGTTAAAGTGCCCTCTAGGAGCTCAACATGTTAAAGTGCCCTCTAGGAGCTAAACGTGTTAAAGTGCCCTCTAGGAGCTCAACGTGTTAAAGTGCCCTCTAGGAGCTAAGCGTGTTAAAGTGCCCTCTAGGAGCTAAGCGTGTTAAAGTGCCCTCTAGGAGCTCAACGTGTTAAAGTGCCCTCTAGGAGCTCAACGTGTTAAAGTGCCCTCTAGGAGCTAACCGTGTTAAAGTGCCCTCTAGGAGCTCAACGTGTTAAAGTGCCCTCTAGGAGCTCAACGTGTTAAAGTGCCCTCTAGGAGCTAACCGTGTTAAAGTGCCCTCTAGGAGCTCAACGTGTTAAAGTGCCCTCTAGGAGCTCAACGTGTTAAAGTGCCCTCTAGGAGCTCAACATGTTAAAGTGCCCTCTAGGAGCTAAACGTGTTAAAGTGCCCTCTAGGAGCTAAGCGTGTTAAAGTGCCCTCTAGGAGCTCAACATGTTAAAGTGCCCTCTAGGAGCTAAACGTGTTAAAGTGCCCTCTAGGAGCTAAGCGTGTTAAAGTGCCCTCTAGGAGCTAACCGTGTTAAAGTGCCCTCCTAGAAGCCAACACATGCATTTAAATGTCCTCTATGAACCACAACACACGTCAGAGTTCCCTTTAAAGCCAGACTGATCTATAATCAGTGAATCTGTGAGTTTAGGTAACAGAGTTTGTTGTGAGCTGCTCAGAATGTTTCAACAACCAGAGGCTGAAGGATGAAAGACCTGCTTCACATGTGGGTTCTTCATGTGATCAACAGTCATCTGCAGCACAGACCCAGGACCTGGTCTCATACATCACCAGGGCTGGTGCCTTCACATGATCCACATCACATTCTGGTGAAGCAGGAACCCACACAAACAGGAAGCTGCACACAACTTTCTCTGGAGTCTCCACCGAACATGTGTTGCTGCAACATCTGCCCACGTCTCTCAGAAAACAACGCTCCTCAGAATTCATGTTTAATGATCGATGCTCTGATTACAGGTGTTTCCACGAGTTTCTTTTCTTTTTTTAATTCATTTAAAGAGTTTACTCAGTCACACGTGCACCTCCAGGGGGGAAATACTTCATCAGCTTGTAATTCCACTAAAGTCCATTACACACACACACACACACACACACACACACACACACACACACACACACACACACACACACACACACACACACACACACACACACACACACACACACACACACACACACACACACACACACACACACACACACACACACACACACAGCCGGCTGATCTCGTTCTCTCTCTTTGTTGCTTCTTCAACTTCTCCATAAATCACCAGTAAAGTCCCATAAAGAAGCTGATGATGATAATGAAGCAGTGAAGCAGCAGATCTGTTGGTGGCAGCTGATAAATAACTGGGTCATATCAGGCTGTAACGTGAGCAGCAACAAAACAGAAGCTGCTTCATGTCCGACGCTGCCTCAACGCAGCAAAACAAACTCATGTCTGTCGTTACCTGATCTGGACGGGAACATCATCGGTCCACAGAGAATAAAAGCAGAGGAATTCTCCCAGAAACGTCAGATCCAGCTTCAGATCCTGCAGCACAGAAACATGTTGTCACTTCTTCACTCTGCTCAGATGGTTTCAACATGAAAAACCTGCAGTGCATCTTCTCCTGCTGGATCCTCCCATATTTCCACTGATCCCCTTCAGCCTCACATTTATATGAACCCTCTGATACTGTGTTATTAGCAATGGAAATAAGTATTACAACTTCATCCGACTCCTTTTTAAACAGGTTAATTAATGATAAATTCATGTATTTACCTTTTTCCCCTTGTTTAAAAGTGTCTCTTTATCTTCGTTGATGTTTTATTTGTTCACAACAAATTTAAAACTAAATTAATTCATATTTCACAGGAGAAAAGTGAATTTTCAAAGTTGGAAACTTTCCATGGGAATTAACAGGAATAAATCCTAAATTTACTAAATTGAAGGTTGAATTTAAAAATATTTGGGGAAAATAAATCGTAACAACCAGATTTAAAGGGAACATTTTTGAAAATTCACTGGTAAATAAGGTGCAAAAGTTTTATATTTCCAAACTTCTCATAAAAAGTTTGTGGAAATTTACCAGAAGTTTTTAACCCATTTGCAACGTCAGCTCCAACATTAAATAAATAACCACTATTTAGATAATTAATGTAGATTTGAGCTGTTTGTGTGATTATTTAATTGGCTCCTTTATAATAAACATCTATCACTATATATTCTTCATGTTCTTTAGAATGTGTTTAGCTGCCAAGAGGGCACTTTAACAAGCTTCTCAGCTCCTAGAGGCCAGTTTATTACATGTTTTAGCTCTCAAGAGGGCACTTTAATACTATTTTTAGCTCCTAGAGGGCACTTTAACATGGATTTTAGTTCATAGAGGGCATTTACCACATGTTTTAGCTGCCAGGGGACACTTTAACAAGCTTTTTACTTGCCAAGAGGGCACTTTAATACTATTTTTAGCTCCTAGAGGGCACTTTAATACTATTTTTAGCTCCTAGAGGGCACTTTAACACATGATTTGGCCCATAAAAGGCAATTTATTGTGTGTTTTGGTTTATAGAGGGCACTTTAATATGTGTTTGACTCCCAGGAGGACACTTTAACAGTCTTTTCAGCTCCTAGAGGCCACTTTATTACATGTTTTAGCTCCTAAAGGGCACTTTAACACTTATTTGAACTGCCATGAGGGCACTTTAACACACTTTTACAGCTCCAAAGAGGATTCTAATGATCCTCAGTGTGATTTCTATGATTCTATGGACAAATAATTAATCTTTGAACTGATAATTGTATTAATCATCGTTGCATTGGCTTATTTCAAGTTGTTTGTCCTGATTTGGGTCAGTTTGATCTTGTTTTAAATTTTAAATAAAGTATTTTTATCTGTAGTAAAACACATTTTTGGATTTTTTCCACAATATTCTAACTCTATTTTCTCTATAACATCAACATCAATAGATTCTGACTCTTCTGTCGTCACTGAACATGTTGGACATTTATTTTATTCCAGGTTTAACCTTTGTGTTTGTAGAGATATTTAACTTTTATTATCATTTACTGCAGGAAACTGATAAATAAACCTGGATTTAAGTGGTTAAACCTCTTAAATATTTAGATTTTACAGTAAATTAAGAGACTACAAACACAAACTGTGTTGTTGAGCTTGGAACATCCTCCTCCTCTCACTGAGCTGATGTTAAAACACCTTTTTGTTCCATTGACTGCTTCATGAAGCTGTCATGAAGCTTTTTTGGGTGAGATCACTCTCATCATTAAACTAGTTTTTCTGTTCTCAGGAAGAAAGAAGCAGCGATTCTCTGCTGGAACTCAACAAATCACAGGTAGAAATGAAGAAAAACTACAAACTCAAAGCAGAAAAACGAGAGTTTCCCTTTGTCACTGACAGCTGGTGAGTTTAAAAACCCATTCTGGAAATTATAGTCATCACAGCCAATGGACATTCTGCTTCTTTCCTGTTTTTTTTTGGTTTTTTCTCCCTCCCAGGCTGGAATTTTTGAGCCTGGCCGCTGGTGTTGGACACGTCGTCAGGGTCGGAGTAATTGGTTCAGCCTGTCCTGGGCTCTGTTCAAACTCGGTGCGTCATGCCGCTTTTTTTGTGCCACTAATAAAACAGTCAAAGCAGACAGAAATATCTGCAGCTTTACTCCTGCTGAAAGGTTAGGGCCGATTCTATCTGCTTCCCCCTGGACACAAAAAAACAAGCAGACTGCAGAAAACGACTGTGTCCAATATATCCTGCATCAGAAAAATGAGTTTTCAAACTATAAAGTCATCAGTTTACACTAATGGATGGCTTTGATGTTATTAGGAATGACTAAGTGCTTTGATTTACTGAAGAAAGGCTTTCATCATCTTTAAAAAGGAAGATATGATCAATAGTTTATGGGATTATGATCTGGAACTGAGTTGAATATCTGTTGGAAAAATGTGTTCAGTGAGATGTTTTCCATTATTAATAAATAGGAAACACACATGGGGATAAATGGGGAGAGATGTTTTTCTTTTTATCTTGAGGAATGACAGTAATTTATACCAAACTCTCACATGTGAAAGCAGCGACCCCTGGTGGTAGAGTCAGGGAAGTGCACCCACACCATCAGAATAATTATATTTTCTGATCTATAATTAATATAAAATTAAGAAAAATGTGCATTAGAATTAAAACTATTGGATGTTTGCAATCTGATCATTAACAGTTGTTTTTTTTCCACATTTTAATGCAGCTTTCATCAGCATTTAAATCACTTTTGGATGATAGAATTCAAACTGTGGCGTTTCCCCTTTCTAAAACACCACGTGTGGCCTGTTTTAATCAGATGTCAGTGATCTTAGTGGGGAACAGGCTGCAGGTGTTTGCTGCTTCACATTTAACAAGGAAACACCTGGAGCTTCCAGCTGAAAGAACCGTTGATGTTATGCAGGTCATCGCCTCACAATCTATTCAGGGGGTTTTAAACTGAAGAAAACTGCCTCAACATGTGCATCAGTATATGGTTTTCAGTGGTTTGGGTGTAATACTTTTACAATAAACAGCTGTAGGGAAAAATCCAATGAGAATATGTGTCAGACAGTTGAGATGATAGAGGTTACCATATGATGGTTGGAGTGAGTAGCTTTAAGCACTTTTAACATTAAATTATTTTACTTACATCCATGAAATGTTTTAAACAGTCACTTCATTAATATGTTTATGTGTTGTATGTTAAGGTTTATACAGAGATTAGCTTTATAAATAAAGATTAAATCAACATAAGCAAAAAGGGGTTTACAATTCCCAATTCCTACACAATTAAACGCAGTTTCATCTAAAACCTGCATGTGGGATTTAGTGATTAATTAAAGTGAACAGCAACTTTAAGGTAATGGCAGAAGCAGCACAGTCATGCTGGAAAAACGTGGTGGATCCACTAGTGCTGTTAGCTTCCTGAGTCTCAGAGCCAGCGATTTAACATTGTAAACGTGCGCTTTAAATACGTCCCCATTTCTTCTTACGTATCCTAACCAGTTAAAAACCACACTTACCTTAAAGTTACGGTTATTAACCGACGCACCGGTGTGTTCCTTCTCCAATATTGCGCATTTTCCCCTCAATAAAACGGGTATTTTCAGCTCGCGTGTGCGCCAATTCCCCCTCAAACCCTGCTTCGGCTGTGGGATTTTGTTTCCGCTGCTCCACAGCGCCCCCACCTTCCGTCCATTATACTGCAGGTGAAACACGGTATTACACACATGAAGCAGGGTTTATTTTGGGAAATTGATGCACAAGCGAATACGCAATATTAAAGAAAGCGATCACCTCAGTGGCTTAAAGAAAAGAATATTGGGAAATGTTTAGGAAAAAGGTGCAATTCTAACGTGGCAGCAAATATTGAAGCTGTAATGTTACTCTGGAGACTTACACAGACTATAGTGCTGCATAACTGACCCATGAACCAGCCGTTAAAGGGAGGTTTAACGGTTATACGGCTATATTAACTATATAACGGCTATATTTAGTCTTAACGTCAATACGGGGCGACTACAACGAATGGGAATGACCACTTTTTACAAAATAAACCGTTTATTAAATAGAAACATGCGAAAAAAATGGAACAAGACAGCGATAAACAGAAAAAGTTGCTCTTTCAGCGGGAGTGGGTGGCCCTTAAAAGGGCCTTTGGGTGAATTTATCAGCCGGGGAGCAGCTAGTACTCCTGGGACTGAGAGGAGGCCTTCTTCCCCGCCTTGCCGGAGCTCGGTGCGGACTGGCCGGTCTTCTTGGGCAGCAGCACGGCCTGGATGTTGGGCAGCACGCCGCCCTGGGCGATGGTCACGCCGCCCAGCAGCTTGTTGAGCTCCTCGTCGTTGCGGACGGCCAGCTGCAGGTGGCGGGGGATGATGCGGGTCTTCTTGTTGTCGCGGGCGGCGTTCCCGGCCAGCTCCAGGATCTCAGCGGTCAGGTACTCCAGCACGGCCGCCAGGTACACGGGGGCGCCGGCGCCCACCCGCTCCGCGTAGTTCCCTTTGCGGAGGAGACGGTGCACGCGGCCGACGGGGAACTGCAGTCCGGCGCGGGAGCTGCGGGTCTTCGCCTTGGCTCGGGCCTTGGCTCCGGTTTTACCTCTTCCAGACATTCTTCGGTTAATCTGCGGTAATCGATCGCGCGATCAAACGGTTCGACAGCGAAAGTGATCAGGGAGTAAAGCAGCAGCACGACCTGGATATAAACGCCACGCGTTGTCCCGCCTTGCAACGCGATTGGCTGTTGAGTGAAAATGTCGGAATGTGATTGGCTGTGAAAGGTCAAAGGGAAGAGGCCGTGAGTCGCTATTGGTGGAGACGTCACCGAAAGGGGCGTACATAACCGACCAATCCGGTGCCTTCCCTCCAGCTTCAAGTTTTTGGCGCTTACGTTTTTTCCCCTATTTCTAACTTTATTGAGTTAATTCAATTCATTCATATATTATTTTATTTACAAACTCAAATATTTACTGTATAAACTGGAAAAATCTCCAGGATTTAAGATCTTCAGGATATATAGAGAGAAAAGTCACCATGTTCATGTTGCTCATACAGGTGATTAAAATAAATTAAAATAAAACTAAAAGCTCGGTACCAGATAGTTTAACTCTCTTAAAAAGGTTAAAAAACAAAACAAAAACATGATATCCACTAGTTTTATATTATTACATAAATGCAGTTTTATTTTTATTCAGTACTAACTCATATTTTAGTGAAATAGTAGTGTATACATATGTGTAATGTTGTAAAATAAAAAAAAAACTGTATCTTTATAAATATCTGTATACTTTAATACCTGATTCTTGTTACTATGGAATATTCTGTCTTTGTATATCCTATAAAACATGTTCTCTTTATTTGTCCAATGACAATAAACAAGTTTGTGGTGTTTTTTATCCCCGAATCCATTTTGTGGCATTGAAAGAATGAATTAAAACTCTTAAAGTCACTGAAACCTGTTGAGTCGAATGGAGGAGGAAGACCAGCATTACTGAGGCAGAAAAACAACAGGGAAGAGAAGAATAAAGGTAAGAATACTGATCTGAAGCAGGAAGAGAAGGGGGAGGAATAAGAGGACAGACAGAATGTTGATTGTTGTGATGTAGTTTGGGGGGAATGAAGAAAGTTGAGCCACCGAAACTAACAAAAACCATTAGAAGACCAGCGGGGGAGGTGAACTATGCATTATAGACGAGTTCTAGGAGACACCATTCTGTTTATTGGCTGCTATAAAGTGGAGAAAACAACAGAAATGAGCAGTCCTGGAAAATACAAATAGTTATAGTTGGTCAACGTGGGAGAGGAAAGAGTCAGAGGATGATAGAATAAAGAAGTTATAAATGTCAGGAGAATAAAGAGAAAAAAGAAAGTCAACATGTAATGATTTGAAGTTTGAGTCAAAGAAGCTTCCATAAGAAATATAGAGCGAGGGAGTTGATGAATCCAGAGATTCAGGAATTAGAAGATGTGTAAAATGGAGGAGATGAGCCACGTGTAGACAACACGAAGGAACTGAAGCCAAAGTTGTGAAACTATTCCTGGAATAATAAAACAACATATTTTATGTGTATATTCACTCCAAAACTCACAGGATTCAGGTGATAAAAGCATGAAATGTTTCAAATGGAGGAAATAAAGCTGCACTGGAATCTGTTAGATCATTAAAAATACATGAAATAAAAGATTAATAATAATAATAAGGTTTAGAGGGAGAAGAGCAGAGAGACCAGGTATTAAAGCTGCAACTAAGACTTTTCTTATAGTTGATTAATCTGTTGAAACTTAAAACAGTTGTTAGCTGCAGCTCCATCTACAACCCAAAGATCACAGATAAAATAATAATACACAATAAAACTTTGGAATCAGTGAAGACAAGAATTTATTTCCTTATATTTAGTACATTCATTATATTATTGGGCTGCAATAAATTCTATTTCAAGTAATTTAATCTAAAAATAAGACTATTTGACTGTTACTTATTTCTAGATTTTAAAAGTCTTATTTCATGATTTCTTAACAAGTGTAATTGTCTTTTTACATGAACAGATAATTTCACTAGTTTTAACTACATTTATCCTCAAATTTAGTGTTTACATCTTATTTTCAGCCGTTTTAACGTGTTTGAGACATTTTTAATGTGTAAATTCTCTGGTTCCAGCTTCTCTTCTCTGATTATTTCCTGGTTTCTTTAGTCTCTATAATAATAAACTGATGATCTTTGGACAAAAAAGACATTTTAGGTTGAATCTTCAGCTTTGATGAAACATTGATCCACATTTTACAGCATTTTATGAACCAAACAACGAATCGATTAATCATTTCAATAATTAATCATCAATACAGACAAACCCAGGCCAGAGTGAAGAGAACAACAGGCAATAGAAATGGAGATTGGAGGAAGTATTGTGATTCTAATCACTAACCACTCAACTACATCTATAGGATGAAGAGGTGTGGTGTTAACGAGCTGCGTTAACGAGGGAGTCAAATCATTTCAATGTGTGGAGGAATGAAGACGCAGAGAAAAACTACGGCACTAATCCCCTGTCTGATAATAAGTGAGCTGCTGCTGCTGCTGTAGGTGGAAAAGAGAGAAATGTGAGACAAAGAGTTCATAAAATACAAGAACGGATCCAACAAGTGGAAGAAAAGAGGTTTAAATGTTCAGGTTAAAAGACTTATTAAGAAAAAAGTTTAATGAAGAATGTCAGCTGAAGATGTGTGGAAGTAATAATAAATATTCAATTTTTTTCCATTTATTTAAAAAATATATATTTCTTGAACCAAAAATTGACATAAAAGTAAAAGTAATAAATTGTTAGTGACAAATAAACAGATTTATCCAAATAAACATCAATAAAACAATGTGTTTCAAACTAAATAAAGAACTGATTGACCTGTCACCTCCTTACATTATTATACACAATAAAATAAATAATATAAAGTCAAATTAAAAAGATTTATAGAAGATAAATTAAGTAAAAACAGAAACATTATATTCGCCTCATACAGACATTTTATCAAAGAAATACACATAAAAAGTCTGTACTTTTTATATTTGACAAGAATTATTTTCTTCTATTTGTTATTAATGTGTATAAAGTTGGTACTATTTCACAGACTGGTATCTGATATACATATATACATATATACATGTATATGTATATGCTTCCATCCAGCCACAGTTATATTATATTATATTTATATTCATCCTTAGTCCAACAGTAAAATGACCTAACATGACCTTTGTATCCTGGTGGAGGTCATGGTGATGCTGCTGAAAACGCTTCAGATGAAGAAAAGCCAGGAAACATTAGACCTGCTGGCTGAATTTCATGAGTAGCAGGAAATTAAATCCAGATAAAGTGCAGGTTTGTGCAGAAACACACAGAGAGATGCTGCAGTTACAGATCCATACACAAGGGGGAGACAGAAGCAGGATCAGTGGGTTTTAATGTGTGGAAGAGCAGAGGAAATCAAATCTGTAGTGACTCAACATGATGCAGGAACTTCTGAATGCAGGCAAAGACTTGATGAATGAAAAGATGCAGCAAATACAGCAGTAAACAGGGAGTAAGAGGGGTAAATATGATGATTCCTGTGGAATCCTGGACAAGAGAAACAGACTAAATAGGACAAATAACAAGAACAGAGGGGGGAGGGTGGTGAGGAGGGAGGGAGGTGAAATAACTAGAATATCTGAAGAGTGAGAGGAGAATGTTATTAGCTAATTACAGATAAAACAAAACAAAAAAACATCAGGACAATGTGACAGGAGCTAAAATGTCCATTTCATTACTTATTATTTATTTGTGAATTTAAAAAAAAAAATGTATTTCTTTATATATTCATCCACCCATTTATTTCTCTCTGCATTTCCACCCTCAGTATATAAAATGGAAAACACAATTTTGAAATTAAATTAATTCATGTGTAAAGTAAAAAAAAGTAAAGTTTAAAAATAATACACAAATAATAAGGAATAATGTGTCAATATTATTATTAAATCGGTATCCAAACATGTTTTATGGGTTTATAAATTCTGGTTATGCCGTACGCGAGTCAGTGAACGCATCTCTACAGTTTCCAGGCAGCTCTGAAAACTAAGATGCGTTCAGGGACTCGCATAAAAGTCCGCGAGTCCATGAACACATCTCCACAGTAGAGATGCGTTCACTGACTAATTCCACCAGTTTTTTAGGTAGCTCGGAAGTTGAACCGACGTCGGTAACGGAGTTTTTTTTTTTTTTGGAAAGTTTTAATTGAATAAAAAAAATAAAAACACGCTCAAAATGACGCAGATATGTTTTCAGACTAAACTATAGAACAGCGACTCACCGTTAAACGACGGCTTTTCTCCTTTTTTCATTACGGCGCCTTAGTTAGCTTAGCTACGTTAGCTAGCTTACAAACCTTCAACATCCCATAATATGCTCGCGCTCTCAGAAAATTGAGCGGGACCTGCGCCGTTACTAGGCAACGAAGCAGGTTGCCTAGCAGCGCTGCATATATAAGAGGATCCTTAACTGAATATTAATATGTCGCGTATTTTTATTTTTTATTTATTTTTTACTTGTTTTCATCTTTTCAGCATGTACAGTTGAGTCATTTGTAGTGGGAACTATCAATTAAAACAACTGTTTAAAAAAAATAAAAATAAAATATTCCTAGGCTGGATTCCAGGTATTTATTCAGTTCATATTTATTTATTTATTTTTTTAAATAAAAATATAAAATATATGAACTGAATAAAGACCTGAAATCCAGCCTAAAAAAGTTGTGGAAGCCCAGAAAATGAATTAGAGGGTCAGCAGAGATTAATCTGATGTAATTAAACAAAGATAAAACTAATCTAATATTAAGAAATCTGAAGTCCAGCATGAATCAGCTCATTCATCTCAGTTTCCAGAACAGAAGTGTTTTATAATCATTATTAAATAATTGACTGAAAGGAGCTTTATTTGGGTTTGGATCATGTTTAAATGCTGCAGTAAAGAAACCTGGTGCAGCATATTATTATTACATTAATGCTGTAAAGCTTATTTGTAGTTTATCAGCCTGGTTTGTAGAAGTTTATCTCTGAAAACAGACGATAGAGGAAATGACACTAATGAGCAGATATGAAAACATCTGTTTGTGTAATTTTTATACAAAATTAGAGAAAAATTAGAAAAATTCAGTCGGATCCAGATCGAGGCTTCAAAAATAATTTATTTGCAATAAATTAAACATTTCTTTTTAAATAGAACAGAAATCGTACAGATCTCAAATTGTGCAGCTGCTTTCTGTTTCACATTCCAGCCGTAAACATAGAATCTGCCTTCAGACACGAGTGGCTTTGATTATTCTTCAGCGTTCTGAGCTAAAGCGTGAACATTTATCATTTACATCCTGATTTCACCTTTTTGCTGTTGAAGCTTGGCTTCAGTACAACACCAAAAGGATGATGTGTAAATTAAATAGATAGAAGATATTTTACATCCAGCCCAAAGTTTGTCCACACATCACTGAATAAACTGAATAAATATTCATCCTGGTGCATTTTCTTAAAACGTCAAACTTCAGTTTTATACCAAAATAAGCAGCAGCAGCAGCTTCGTTGTATTTTCACTGATGTGAAACTTGAGGTTTACAACTTTAAAAATCCTTAAATGTTAATTCATGATTTATCTCTTGAGATTTTTGCCTGCAAGCGATGAGGGTTTTAATATGAAAGATGCATCGTTGCTGTAGTCATGAGGCTTATTGCAATTATTTAATGTCCATACAAGAATCAGCTGGAGTATTAATAATGTGTTTAAATGCACTTTTATATGATTTAATGTTAAAGTCTGAGTCTTTAACTGAAAAGAAGAATTTAAGTTTCAGAGGCAAACTGAGCTGATATTTCAGAGAAAGTACCTTTATAAAATGAAAACTTCAATAAATATGATTTTTTCTGCTTCTCGTCATAAGATACAACATTAAACAACATTCTAAACCATGTAGAAGTAATTATGAATGGACAACTTACAACTAGATTAAGACTTTTTGTAATCGTACTTAAACTATGTGTTTAAAATGAAAACAGCGATTTCTCTATTTTACAATGGAACTATGACAACTTATTTTATTTAAGTTAAATAAATAGCACTTCATGAGTTTCATGAGAATCACGTAAATAAATAACCTTTATACAACCCAGGGATTTTACATGTTAAAGAACAGAAAAGTCCAAAGTGCGACCGATAGCGTCATACAGGAATTTATTTTATTAAAGGTACAGTGTGTAGATTCTGGCACCATCTAGTGGTGAGTCTGTAGATTACAACAAACAGATTAATACAATTTATTTAACTCTAAATGTAGTTTTTAAGTTGTTTTTTTCCCCCATTTTTTGCAGAATTATTATTTTTGAGCAGAAAAGATATTTCTACTTAAATAGATTAGGATAGAATTTCTTTGACTTCTTATTTTTAGCCGTAAAATGATTTAGATTCAGTCATTGTAATAGTTTAACTCCTAAATATTTAAGTCCTTCAATATTCAATTTGACTTGTCTGCACATGAGCAGAAGATGGAAAATAAATTGTACATCTGTTTTTTCTAATTACTTTCAAATGAATTAAATGAGTTTATTTTAAGGAATGACATTTTAGAATTAAATTATTAAAACATTTAAATCTATTAAATAAACCAGATAAAACACGTAACATTAGAAGGGTTGGGATAATTTTTTCAGAGTAGAATATGTAGAATTCTTATTTTGATTGAATTACACACTAATTAAATATTTTATACTGGTTCCACTCGATGCAGCTAAAATGCTCCACACTGGACCTTTAAATGTTTTCAGAGTATTTCCACCATCGGTCGCCTGTTAGAGTTTAATTCACACAGCGTTTCTCTGCACATAAAAGAACTAAGCTCCATGATAAGTTTTCAGCTTTGATAAATGCGACAGAGTGAGACCTCTGTCCTGAAGGTGCATTCGTTTTCTCTCTGGAGGAAGAAGCTTTTCCAGAAGTTTCCTCCCGTCAGAGACACCAGGTGAGAACCCACCTGGGGTTTTCAGCCTGTTAAAAAACAATCGTGCAAAGGTTCATATTTGATGCTAAAAGCAGGATGATGCAGGTCCCGCCCTGATGAAGATGAAGATGATGATGATGATCAGTTCTCCATTGATCCGGCTCCTCCATTGGTTCCGGTGGTTTTTCCTTTGGGTTTTCCTGACGAGCGGAAGGAGAAGCGTTTGATGAGGCGTCTGGAGAAGCTGCCGGACTTTTTCCTGCTGCTGGCGGCGGCTGCAGCAAAGTTATTATTGGCCACGTTGGAGACGTCTTCGTGTGATTGGCTGAGACACGACTCCTTCTCCCGATGCCTCCGACGGAACAGGAGCTTCGTTCCGCTCTGGAGGAAACTCACTGCAGGAAGGAGAGAAACCACCAACAGCTTCATATGCACCGAAAACAAGAGGATCCTGAGTCCTGGTGCAGGATTTATCTGGTTTATTTAATACACCGGTGTCCAACCCAAGGCCCGGGGGCCACATCTGGGCCGCCACCTCATGTACCTGATGCTTTTAATGTAATCATATTGTGAATCTTTATTTTATTCTTATATATTGTTGCCTATTGTTGTATTTTATTGCCTTTGTATTGTTTTATTGTAACTATGCATCTGACAATAAAACTCTGGAATCTTGAATGAATGATTCTGCTTTTAATGTTTAATGAACCAAATTAAAAGTAATTATAACAAAGTGCAGACGAGTAAAATATTTAGTTTGGTTCATTTTCTAATATTAAATTTATTGAAGGTTTAGATTCAGAAAACTGAGCTAAAGGTCTGAATTTAACTTAAATATGTAGGAGTTAAACTATTAAAGGTGAATCTACATATATCTGACAGGTAAATAACAGACTTTATATATAAGATGATGTTTTACTGATGAGAACTTTAACAATAGATTTATTCTGGGTTTTAGAACTTGTTGTTTTTCTGATTTTATCTTGACATTTAACAACAACGATTCATGCAAAAGATTTATTGTTCAATTTTAATTGACTTGTCAATTAAAGTTTTTAAGAGATAAAATAAACAATAAAAATCCCATAAAACTATCTTTATATCTACATATCTGTACGTTTGACTGATATAAGATAGTTTTTCTCTCCTCACAGACCTTCTCTACATATAGAAAGAGTTTTTATATTTTATAACAGTCAAACTCAAACTTTGTGCATCAGTCATATTAATAAAAATAATTAAACAATAGTTCAGAATCTAAAAATGGAGCAAAAAACAACAAGTCTTCATTTTCTATATAATTTAAAGACATTGCACCTATTTGTTTTTTAGACAAATTAAATAAAACTATTACTACTTAATGTTTTTATCTTTATAATAAGTGTAGTTTTGGTCTTTTTTAACCAGATCAGAGTTCATCTATTCTTTAATTGACGCTTTAATGATCAAACTATTTAAATGTAGAATCGGTTTCTACCTTTATGGTCCTTGAGGCTGCGGGTCTCCATCGCTCCAGTAGAACCAGTATCAGACTCCACGTCGTCCACAGACGGACGCTCAGACACGTCGGAGGGTGTGGTCTCCTCCTGGTCCTGGTGCTGGTGCTGACCCGGTCCGTAGTGGTTCCTGTTCATCGCTGCATCCATAGCTGCAGCGTAGCCGCTGGATAGAGCACTGTCCTCCTCTGAGAGGGGGACCTGGAACCAGGAGAACCAGGAGAACCAGTTAAATCCAGTTAAACCAGTTAAATCCAGTCTAACCAGTTAGAACCAGTTAACTGAAAATAATCTATCCCTCTTTAATAAATAGGCTGAGCTGCAGGTGTAAATGCTTCGGTTCCGCTGACCTTTGACACCCCAGAGATGATCAGCGTGCTGCGTTTCGTCGGCGTCTTTCTCGCTGTTTTTCCGGCTTCTGTCAACTGGCGAATGGCTGTTTCTGCTACAGGATCCAGGCCGTTGGACAGACGGCTGCTCTCTGGAAAATAAAGGAAAACATTTAGAATCAGTAGATTTAGGTTCAAAATATACTCGTCATTTAACAGCTGGCTGCAGGATTATAGCTGGAAAACATCAGTAGTTTTACTGCACAAAACAATAAGAAGTGATTTAAATGCAGGATTTAAAATGTAAGAAGGTTTTTATTTAAAATGCATCACACACTCAAACTAAAATGATGAATATATGAATGTTACTTCCTAACCCTAACAACAGCTGTTAAACTTTCACTGAAGTAAATTAAATGTGAACCTTATGTTGTAGAGTGGTGTTCTATAATATATGACAAGAACTTTTATTTTGAAGTTATTACACTTAAACTCTGCTTCCTGTCCCTCATTATGTTTATTTCAATAGGAACAGAAACATGAGAAATATTCTGGTTTTATTCTGGATTTATTCTGGTTTTATTCTGGTTTTATTCTGGTTTTATTCTGGATTTATTCTGGATTTATTCTGGATTTATTCTGGATTTATTCTGGTTTTATTCTGGTTTTATTCTGGTTTTATTCTGGATTTATTCTGGTTTTATTTTGGTTTTATTCTGGTTTTATTCTGGTTTTATTCTGGATTTATTCTGGATTTATTCAGGTTTTATTCTGGTTTTATTCTGGTTTTATTCTGGATTTATTCTGGATTTATTCTGGATTTATTCTGAATTTATTCTGGATTTATTCTGAATTTATTCTGAATTTATTCTGAATTTATTCTGGATTTATTCTGGATTTATTCTGGATTTATTCTGGATTTATTCTGAATTTATTCTGGTTTTATTCTGAATTTATTCTGGTTTTATTCTGAATTTATTCTGGATTTATTGTTTTCTAATAAAGATTCTTTTGCATCTTATTCTACTGTGGTCTAGTCTTATTACTGGCATTAATTCAGCTGTTACCAGGCTGTTAACAGCAGCTGCTGCATGTTGAAAGGTTCCTTCCTGTCGTGTTGTTCTGCTGCTGCTTGTTGTTCTTCCTACTTTGCATCAACATTATGTAAAAGCTGAGGCTGACAGTAGAACTCACTGCTGAGGTTGGGGCTGCTGCTGCAGCTTCTGGTGTCAGGAACAACGAGAGCAGCAGCTTTCTTCTCTGTCACCTCCACTTTAGACGGGGAACGTAAAGGAGATTCACCTGAAACCAACACATTAAAGTTATCATCGTTAAGAATTAAAACCCACAACCCTTTAAATGTTCCACAACATTCCTCATCCAGTTTTATCCTGAACTGTTTGTTCCTAGAGGTGAAGTTTCAACCCGTTAACAATGTTAATGCTTTAATAACATGTTCTATATAACATTTAACCTGTTTAACCACATCCTGGATGTGTCACATCAGGCTTTTAACCTTAAAGCATCAAATTAATTACAATCATTTTACATCAGGCTGCAACACAACACTTCATTTATTTGACCTTTCAGGTAATTAACTCTGAACCTCATTTGAATTATTTCATCAAGACGCCACAGAAACTACAAATATATGAGTGTTCTAACAGGAAATATGCTAATAATCACTTTTAGTTATAAATGTGATTATTAGCTATTAGATTATTAGTATTGTATGGATACAATACTACAATACTACTATATACTACAATACTACTATATACTACAATACTACTATATACTACAATACTACTATATACTACAATACTACTATATACTACAATACTACTATATACTACAATACTACTATATACTACAATACTACTATACTACTATATACTACAATACTACTATATACTACAATACTACTATATACTACAATACTACTATATACTACAATACTACTATACGCTACAATACTACTATATACTACAATACTACTATATACTACAATACTACTATATACTACAATACTACTATACTACTATATACTACAATACTACTATATACTACAATACTACTATATACTACAATACTACTATATACTACAATACTACTATATACTACAATACTACTATACGCTACAATACTACTATATACTACAATACTACTATATACTACAATACTACTATATACTACAATACTACTATATACTACAATACTACTATATACTACAATACTACTATATACTACAATACTACTATATACTACAATACTAGTATATACTACAATACTAGTATATACTACAATACTAGTATATAGTAGTAATAGTGAGTCATGTTGAAGAAGAATTTCTGTCACTGTTTGGGATCATGATCATCATCATCACCATCATCACCATCATCATCATCATCATCACCATCATCATCACCATCATCATCACCATCATCACCATCATCACCATCACCATCACCATCATCACCACCATCATCGCCATCACCATCATCACCACCATCACCATCATCACCACCATCATCGCCATCACCACCATCATCATCATCATCATCACCACCATCACCATCACCATCATCATCACCGTCACCATCATCATCATCACCACCATCACCATCATCACCATCATCACCACCATCACCATCATCACCACCATCACCATCATCACCATCATCACCACCATCACCATCATCACCACCATCACCATCATCACCACCATCACCATCATCACCATCATCACCACCATCACCACCATCACCACCATCACCATCATCACCATCATCACCATCATCACCATCACCATCATCACCACCACCATCACCATCACCACTATCACCACCACCATCATCACCATCATCACCATCATCACCATCATCACCATCACCATCACCACCACCACCATCACCATCACCATCATCACCACCATCACCATCATCACCATCATCACCACCATCACCATCATCACCATCACCATCATCACCATCATCACCACCACCATCATCATCACCATCACCATCACCATCACCACCATCACCACCATCACCATCACCATCACCACCATCACCACCACCATCACCATCATCACCATCATCACCATCACCATCATCACCATCACCATCATCACCATCACCATCATCACCATCATCACCATCACCATCATCACCATCACCATCATCATCATCACCATCATCACCATCATCATCACCATCATCACCATCACCATCATCACCATCATCACTATCATCATCATCATCACCATCATCACCATCATCATCATCACCATCATCACCATCATCATCACCATCATCACCATCATCATCATCATCATCACCATCATCACCATCATCATCACCATCACCATCATCACCATCATCACTATCATCATCATCACCATCATCACCATCATCACCATCATCATCATCACCATCATCACCATCATCACCATCATCATCATCATCACCATCATCATCACCATCATCACCATCATCACTATCATCATCATCACCATCATCACCATCACCATCATCATCATCATCACCATCATCACCATCATCATCACCATCATCATCACCATCACCACCATCATCATCATCATCACCATCATCACCATCATCACCATCATCATCACCATCATCATCACCATCATCATCACCATCACCACCATCATCATCACCATCATCACCATCATCTTCATCATCATCATCATCCCATTCATTTACCTGGACTTCGTTCCACCTTCAGTCGAGACTGGACGGTGGTTACCGTGGTGACGACGGTTCCGTCCGGCATCACGGTCCGGTCCACGTCCACCTTCCTGGTCGGTGTCAGCGAGGAGTGAAGCGGCAGAACGGAGACGGACCGAGGTTCTGATGATTCAACAAACAGCAGCTGGAGGAAATAAACAATAAACAATAAATAATAAACAAACAATAAACAATAAAACATGAGAGTCAGAAGCTGCTGCAGCTTTTCAGTTTTTATGAAGATTTTTTATTTCATTTATCTTTTATTTAGTCCCATTGAAACATACAATTATGAAACAACCAGACAGTAATAAATAGAAAAAGTCATAAAAATACAAATAATAAACATTAAATTTACAAAAAGCTGTGGCTTCAACATATGAGCCTTTATATTTATTGGTATTTTATTTATATAATAATAATATCTAATATAATATATAACCATGTTCACTTTTACATTAACCTTGCAGCAATAACAGTGGTGTGTACAGTTATTTTACTGTATTTATATAATTATCTAATTTAATCTAATATCACAGATTATTTTCCAGACATGTGTTAATTAATAAAATTAATACAAATAATAATAAGAGAAATAAATGAATAATAGTGGGAAGTATTTTACCTTTGTTTGCATATGTGTGGTTTATTATTATATTGTTATACATGTTAATGTATAATCAGTACTGGAATATATTTAATATCTCAGCAGGTTATAATTCTGTAGAATGAAATCAAAGCTTTAACAGAAGTGGTTGTAGAACCAATGAACCTAACAAGTTGTTCATTAATCTAATAAATGTTGAATTCTAACCCGTGTTGGTATTAGAGGAGCTTCAAAATAAAAGACCATCATCTGACAATAGATCATTCATACAACACTCTGTGCTTCTGTTGGGATTCTTTGTTGTATTCAGTGATTCTTCTGCTGGATAATAAACTACGTTCACTCACCTCAGTGTTGATGGAGGCGTTGGGAGCCAGTCCATGTCCAGGGCTGATGGACACACTTAAATGACCACTGGGAGTTTTACGCTGAAAATCCAAAGCTATGGAGGCGTGGCCCTGCAGGAATTCTACCCAGATACAAAAACACAGAAATGTCTTTATGGATGAAGTTATCATTAGTTCTGGTTCTGGACTACAACAAGTTCTGCTGCTATACATTAAACTGCTTCTGGGAATTTTCAATGTTGGAAACTTTCCATGGGAATAATTGATAAAATCACAGGTTGGCCCTGAACAGCAAACTATTTCTGTTTTATTCTATTCTACAGTAAAACACTGCGGTCACCATCTGTGTGTGTGTGAAGTATTTATCACAGGCTGGTGTTAGAGGCCAGTGTATGTGTGTGTGTGTGTGTGTGTGTGTGTGTGTGTGTGTGTGAACATCATGGAGGAGACGTGAAGAATGCTGCAAACAACGCTGCAGCAGCACAGTGACAGAAAAGTCCTTCACAGCTGAAACACTGCAGTAACATTAATCTGCTGTATCACAGTCTCATTCATAGAAATATGTCAAATATTACTCAGATTAAATTCCCATGGAAAGTTTCTGGAAAGTTTCCACCCGGAGTTTTTAATGGAGTCAAAGAGGAGGAAGTTGCTGCTCTACAAACTGTAAAAACACTGATGTTAATCTGTGATTAAATATAAACTAATTACACTGATTTAACTCTATTCATATATTCATATATTAATAGAACACCAGCTGGTTATTAACTGTAGTTCTGTTACAGAGACTCTGTCAATGCTGAGTTCTACATATTAAAGGTTTGATTAACAGAGTCCAGACATTTCTGCTCATCAGGTTTCTGAGCAGCAGCAGTAACAGCAGCAGCAGCAGTAGCAGCAGTAGTAGTAGTAGCAGCAGTAGTAACAGCAGCAGTAGCAGCAGCAGCAGCAGTAACAGCAGCAGCAGCAGCAGCAGCAGTAGTAGTAGTAGCAGCAGTAGTAACAGCAGCAGTAGCAGCAGCAGCAGTAGTAACAGCAGCAGCAGCAGCAGCAGTAACAGCAGCAGCAGCAGCAGCAGCAGCAGTAGTAGTAGCAGCAGTAGTAACAGCAGCAGTAGCAGCAGCAGCAGTAGTAACAGCAGCAGCAGCAGCAGCAGCAGCAGTAGTAGTAGTAGCAGCAGCAGTAGCAGTAGCAGTAGCATTAACAGTAGCAGTAACAGCAGCAGCAGCAGTAGTAGTAGCAGCAGCAGCAGTAGCAGTAGTAGTAGCAGCAGCAGTAGCAGTAGCAGCAGCATTAACAGTAGCAGTAGTAGTAGTAGTAGTGTAGTAGCAGCAGCAGCAGCAGCAGTAACAGCAGCAGCAGCAGCAGTAACAGCAGCAGCAGCAGCAGTAGTAGTAGCAGCAGCAGCAGTAGCAGTAGCAGCAGCATTAACAGTAGCAGTAGTAGTAGTAGTGTAGTAGTAGCAGCAGTAGCAGCAGCAGTAGTAACAACAGCAGCAGCAGTAGTAGTAGCAGTAGCAGCAGTAACATCAGTAAATAATAATATAATATATAATAATATATATAATATAAAATATAATAATAATACTATAATACTATAATAATATATATTCTATAAAATATAATAATAATACTATAATAATATAATAATATATATTCTATAAAATATAATAATAATACTATAATAATATAATAATGATGTAGCAGCTTCTCACGTTCTCGTCTGCTGTTTCTCTCCAGAAGTCGGATCCTCAGCTCTTTGGTTTCTGGACTCAGTTCCCTTCAAACACACAGGAACAACTGTTAGAATTAGAGTTAATTCTAGTTAATTATACAGGAAGTGGGAGTCACTTTATTAAAATAATACATTCACTGGGCTGGATTTACCCTTAATGTCACAATAATAATATTCATGTAGCACTGCTCTGATTATACTAAAACAAAATCACTCATTTCTACTGAAATAACACGTGATGTGTGCTTTATCTAATAATAACATTGTTGTTATGATACCTAGTACATATACTGATATACATGCATCCTCACACTGGAATCCTAATTTTATTATATCAGTGTTGAAATGACATTTTCTATGTCTCCTGTTTTATAAATTAATAGTGTATTTATAACATATTTCTCTAGATAAAAAGGAAGATTAGTTGTGGTTATTTATGTGTAAATTATTACTGGTAACTTTAGATCATGCTGAATGTGATCCATGAAGTAAACTTCTTCTTCTCTTTTTATTATTTTCCTCACATGGAGATGTCTTCTCTCCACTCCAGCGGGGTGTTGGGGTTACTGGGGGCCGGCAGGAAGCTGGTGGTCCTCTCTGTGGACGGCCGGTCCAGGTTCAGGACACAGCACAGCTCCCCTGATCTGGACCACTGACCTGCAGACCCACAACGGAGCGGTGAGACCTTCAGGAAGCAGCAGGGAAACCAGCTGAATGTGCAGCAGCAGCAGCAGCAGCAGCAGCAGCAGCAGCAGCAGCAGCAGCAGCACCAGCAGCAGCACCAGCAGCAGCAGCAGCAGCAGCAGCAGTAACAGCAGCAGCAGCAGCAGCAGCAGCAGCAGTAACAACAGCAGCAGCAGCAGCAGCAGCAGCAACAGCAGCAGCAGCAGCAACAGCAGCAGCAGCAGCAGCAGCAGCAGCAGCAGCAGCAGCAGCAGCAGCAGCAGCAGCAGCAGCAGTAACAACAGCAGCAGCAGCAGCACCAGCAGCACCAGCAGCAGCAGCAGCAGCAGCAGCAGCAGCAGCAGCAGCAGTGAACTCCCACCTTTACTTAAAGTCACCCTGAGCTGCCGGAGCACGATCCTCCTCCCTGAGCCGCTCTGGGCTGCAGAGTTTAATCCCAGAGATGGAGGCTCCACAGGGACCTGGGGACAGAAGAGGATGCAGAAACCACTTTATTCTCTGTCACACAGCTTCCAGTCATAGAGAAGCTTTTATTTCAGTGCAACTGAAGTAAATAAAAGCCTGTTTCTCACCAGAGGACTGGATGCAGTGAGGTGGAGGAGCATGGCAGGCTGAGTGCTGAACAGAGTGTCCTCCACCAGACCTTTAATCATGTCCAGGTCTGCAGCTCCGTCACTGGCCTGAGAAACATGGATAAAATATACAGCCAGAAACAGGAAATACACCACAACTCCTCACCTGTCTCACCATCTTCACCTGTCTCACCCGTCTCCTCCATCTCACTTGTCTCCTCTGTCTCACCTGTCCTCACCCGTCTCCTGTCTCACCCTCCTCCCGTCTCACCCATCTCCTCCATCTCACCTGTCTCCTGTCTCACATGTCCTCACCCGTCCTCACCCATCTCACCCGTCTCCCCCATTTCACCCGTCTCACTCTTCCTCACCTATCTCACCCGTCCTCACCCTCCTCACCTGTCCTCACCTGTCCTCACCCGTCTCATCCCTCCTCACCCGTCTCATCCCTCCTCACCTGTCTCACCCTCCTCACCCGTCTCACCCTCCTCACCCGTCCTCACCTGTCTCATCCCTCCTCACCTGTCTCACCCTCCTCACCCGTCTCACCTGTCTCATCCCTCCTCACCTGTCTCACCCTCCTCACCCGCCCTCACCCGTCTCACCCCTCCTCACCTGTCTCACCCTCCTCACCTGCCCTCACCCGTCTCATCCCTCCTCACCTGTCTCACCCTCCTCACCTGTCTCATCCCTCCTCACCTGTCTCACCCGTCTCACCCTCCTCACCCTCCTCACCCGTCTCACCTGTCTCACCCTCCTCACCCGTCTCACCTGTCTCTGCAGCCGGCACGGAGACACGGTCAGGATGAATGGCGGCTGCTTGGCCAGAGTCCAGGACAGCAGGAGTCCCTGGTCCTCCACGTCCTCCAGACACACCAACACCTGGAGACAGACGGCAGCCGTGGAAACGTCTCTGACTCTTATTATACTCATTAATTAGTAATTAACACTAATTAACACTGTTGATATCGGATTTCACTGCAAATATAAACACATTTCCTGTCCTGTGTGAGGTGGGTGACGTGCAGACATAATTTTAATTCTTAATTTTAATTCATTTATCACCAAAAATCCATCCTCTGACATCCAGTGTGTAAATCAGGTAAATCCAGGTGTTGCATCTTCGTACCTTCGTCTCCATCGGCTCTATACCGATCTGGTACGTATCCATGGAAACGGCGGCGGGCGACTGCTGAGTGACCGTCACCGGAAACGTCACCGTGTTGACCCGACATTTACAGTGAAGAAGCTGATGGAGGCAAGAAAACGTTTGAGTCCTGAATCATGTCTTGATGTAAAATCACTTTAATCCTGAGGATCAGACTCTTTATGGGATACATTTACTGAGGATTTGATGGTTTTTCTACCGTTTGTTGTGTGTTTTCCTACCGTTTGTGGTGTTTTCCTACCGTTTGTGGTGTTTTCCTACCGTTTGTGGTGTTTTCCTACCGTTTGTGGTGTTTTCCTACCGTTTGTGGTGTTTTCCTACCGTTTGTGGTGTTTTCCTACCGTTTGTGGTGTTTTCCTACCGTTTGTGGTGTTTTCCTACCGTTTGTGGTGTTTTCCTACCGTTTGTGGTGTTTTCCTACCGTTCGTGGTGTTTTCCTACCGTTCGTGGTGTTTTCCTACCGTTCGTCGTGTTTTCCTACCGTTCGTCGTGTGTTTTCCTACCGTTCGTCGTGTGTTTTCCTACCGTTCGTCGTGTGTTTTCCTACCGTTCGTCGTGTGTTTTCCTACCGTTCGTCGTGTGTTTTCCTACCGTTCGTCGTGTGTTTTCCTACCGTTCGTCGTGTGTTTTCCTACCGTTCGTCGTGTGTTTTCCTACCGTTCGTCGTGTGTTTTCCTACCGTTCGTCGTGTGTTTTCCTACCGTTCGTCGTGTGTTTTCCTACCGTTCGTCGTGTGTTTTCCTACCGTTCGTCGTGTGTTTTCCTACCGTTCGTCGTGTGTTTTCCTACCGTTCGTCGTGTGTTTTCCTACCGTTCGTCGTGTGTTTTCCTACCGTTCGTCGTGTGTTTTCCTACCGTTCGTCGTGTGTTTTCCTACCGTTCGTCGTGTGTTTTCCTACCGTTCGTCGTGTGTTTTCCTACCGTTCGTCGTGTGTTTTCCTACCGTTCGTCGTGTGTTTTCCTACCGTTCGTCGTGTGTTTTCCTACCGTTCGTCGTGTGTTTTCCTACCGTTCGTCGTGTTTTCCTACCGTTCGTGGTGTTTTCCTACCGTTCGTGGTGTTTTCCTACCGTTCGTGGTGTTTTCCTACCGTTCGTGGTGTTTTCCTACCGTTCGTGGTGTTTTCCTACCGTTCGTGGTGTTTTCCTACCGTTCGTGGTGTTTTCCTACCGTTCGTGGTGTTTTTCCTACCGTTCGTGCTGTGTTTTCCTACCGTTCGTGCTGTGTTTTTCCTACCGTTCGTGGTGTTTTTCCTACCGTTCGTGGTGTTTTCCTACCGTTCGTCGGGTGTTTTCCTACCGTTCGTCGGGTGTTTTCCTACCGTTCGTGCTGTGTTTTCCTACCGTTCGTCGGGTGTTTTCCTACCGTTCGTCGTGTGTTTTCCTACCGTTCGTGCTGTGTTTTTCCTACCGTTCGTGGTGTTTTCCTACCGTTCGTCGGGTGTTTTCCTACCGTTCGTGCTGTGTTTTCCTACCGTTCGTGGTGTTTTCCTACCGTTCGTGGTGTTTTTCCTACCGTTCGTGGTGTTTTCCTACCGTTCGTCGGGTGTTTTCCTACCGTTCGTGGTGTTTTTCCTACCGTTCGTGCTGTGTTTTTCCTACCGTTCGTGGTGTTTTCCTACCGTTCGTGGTGTTTTTCCTACCGTTC
>CM060479.1:1227858-1270358 GCA_030544235.1 Lepturacanthus savala
GGATCATACAACACCACCGAGCTGAGACAATCACTAATTAACACCAGGATAATTAATCCTCTCATAGCTGATAAAAAGGTCAGAAACAGCTTCGTGCTGCAGAGCAGTAAAACAAGCTGTCATTTAGTCTTATATTGATGGAGTTTAATGTAGAAAAGCAACAATTAGTTGATTAGTTGAATATTTTAACCAATCAATTAATCAATTAGAGTCATTATTAATTAGTAAATGTCTAAATTCTCTGGTTCCAGCTTCTCTTCTCTGATTATTTCCTGGTTTCTTTAGTCTCTATAATAATAAACTGATGATCTTTGGGTTGTGGACTGTTGGTCTGGACATGCTTTTATTTTGAAGGACCCCTATTTTGACTGTATTCCCAGTTTAATATTTAAATTTTCATGGTTTATTCATAACAAATATCTGTGTTTATGGTCCTAAAGCAGCTTTAGCAACAATACAGTCTGCCTCAATCAATTCATTGATTAGTTGATGATTATTACACGAATTGATTAATTGATTAGAGTCATTTTAAAGAAGAAAATGTCTAAATTCTCTGGTTCCAGCTTCTCTTCTCTGATTATTTCCTGGTTTCTTTAGTCTCTATAATAATAAACTGATGATCTTTGGATAAAAAAAGAGGTTGAATCTTCATCTTTTCTTCTTAAAAATTTGACTCCTATCTTCTTCTAACTCTTCAACATTACAGGTTTTATCATATTTAATCATTTTACGAGGTATAAATGTACTAAATTCAACATAAATCATGTTTCTAGCTGTCCTGTTCAGATTTACATGTATTAACTGATGTATTCATGGTATTTATTCTTATTTTAAACGTGTTAGACTCGACAGCTCTGACCAATAACATCAGGTAATGTGATGATGGTGGAAGTCATTTCAATCGTTTAGAGTGCAGCGTCATCATCACGGACAGGAAGTCAGGTGTTTCTAATCTGGGAGATAAAACAGCAAAAGCTGCTTCTCCAACGTGCATCAACTGCTGTGGGTTAGTTGTAACTCAGCTGTTCTCTGAGTTCAGAGGAAACAACACGACTGTCGCTTCACTTTGATTCATCAAAGACCTTTAGAACGTCGAGTGAAGCTGCAGCAGCAGAGAAACACAAATAAAAAGACCTTTTAATCATTTTAACCCTAAAAACCTGCTACCAGAGTTCAACTCTCTGAAAAATCATGTACATTTATAAATGAAATATATATTTTTTTACTTTTTCATCTTGCCAAACATTATTTGTACTGTATACTGACAATAAGTTGTTGTTTTTCACTGAATTTTAATGAAATAGGTCAAAAATCCCTTTGATATCACTAATAATGAATGAGAAGCAGCATCTTCATTAGTTTAATATCACCTCATAAAGTCTGAGTCTCTCATTACATCCTAATTTATTCTGATTATTTTGATATCAAACATCATTTTCTTCCACTTTCATGTCACATTCCTTATCAATAGAAAATAAAGTGAACGTTGAACCATCCAATCAAATTCCTTCTAATGTTTTATTCCTCATTTATAAACTATTTACACCAGAAAACATCATATGTATAGATTATATTATATATAGATAATATATCACAGCAGGCTGCAGTGACTCACTTATATCTGAACTAAAAGGACAATAAGCAGCATTTTAAATCATTTATTAGCTAAAAACAACAGTTTCATTCATAAATCTGTCAAATAACATCTGACTTTTCCTCCCGAGTGAAGAATTTTCCTGCATTTATAAAACTTGAAAAGCTGCACTCCATCTTCTAGAAGAAGTAAATGGATGACGTGAGTTTGAGGAAACGAGGTCAAACCTCTGCAGCTTTTCTCTGCTGGAGATAATGAAGGAGCAGGAATCTCAGAGGGAGATGAAGCTGCTGCTTTCTGCTCCACAGGTCAGACACTAACTGTAGAAATTGCTGCTTTTATTGTGGTATTTATCACACGGCAGCAGGAGAACACAACCTGTGCAGTTCAAACAGCCTCAGTGGTGGATAGAGAACAGCACAGGCTAATTATACAAGCTAACGCTAATGATTCAATGCAGATGTTTGTGATTTAAACTTCTGGGCTTCTATTCTAAAAAGCTGTGATATAAAATCTATGTTCTTACAGTTAGGCATGAAAAGAGGGCTTTTATTTTGGAAAGACGTGCAATTCATGAGGTCACATGACCAGGATATCCCTATTGCTGGTGGACATTTGACATGTGAGCATCACTGCACCGATTAATTTATCTTATTTTTTTTTATAAAAATCTGTGATATAAAATCAATGTTTTTACATCTAGGCATGAAAAGGGGGCTTTTATTTTGAAGGACATATCACTTATGAGGTCACATGATCAGGATATCCCTATTGCTGATGGACAATTTTTGATGAAAATTTTCTCTAAATAAAAAACTGAACTCTTGTCATGTGGCAACGACTAATATATCTTAATTTTTATAAAACTCTGAGATAAAAAAAAGTCTGTTTTTACATCTAGGCATGAAAAGGGGGCTTTTATTTTGAAGGACATATAATTTATGAGGTCACATGACCAGGATATCCCTATTGCATCATCTCAAAACTGAAGATCTTCCAAATAAAAAACTGAACTTAATATCTAGAGTAAATAAACTGTATTTATTATTATTATTATAACATTAAATTCAATTTTGATGCTATATTTTTTCTTATATGCTAATAAATATGTTGTCATACATCAATAATCTACAAACACTCGACATAGCAGCTTGTAAACATAGCATGAAACTATGTTTACAACTTTTCTTACATCATTTTTAAATATCCGTATTATTGAGGCCATTTTCAGTAATAAAACCCTTCAAACGAGTCATATTTAACTCCACAGAGGGTTAATTTAATGTGACAAGCGCTGCTGCAGGAAAGGTGACCCACGTCTGTGGCTGTGATGTGAGTGAAAGGCCCTGAGCTCTGAGGCGCTGGTGTTACACTATTTATAAGAGGTGTGGGTGTTGCTACGCTGACTCTGCTCTGATGTGCATCGATTCAGAGCCGTTACACAAGTCTTTACCCCCACCGCCGGCCTCTTAAAGCTTAAAACACTCCAACTATCCCACGCTGCCACCTCCACACACTCAACACAAGGCATAATGCTGCTGCTGCTGCTGCTGCTGCTGCTGCTGCTGCTGCTGCCGACCTTCAGACCCATTAACAACCTCGTTGTTCTCGTTTAATTACAGGGAAACGCAGCTTGTACGTTCTGGAACGTTCCTGACTTCCTGCTGCTGTTCACACGTGACACAGCAAAGCTGGGAATAGATGAATAAAACAATAAAATGAGCAGAAAGACGGAGTCAGATACTAACGACCAGCTAGTTGGTGGATTCATCTATCGATTATTGAAATGAATAAACGATTAGTTGTTTGATTAGAGCTGGTGAATTTATCCAAAGAGTCGAGTCAGATCCATAGACGTGCACGGAGGTGCCCTTTAAATGTCTAAACGTGCACTAAACTACAATTTTAATGTTTAAATATGCACAAAAGTGCAATTTAAATGTCTAAACATACACTAAAGGGCATGTTTAGACATTAACATACACTAAAGTGCCCTTTTAAACATCTAAACATGCATTAAGTGGCCTTTTACATGTGAATTAGCTGATCAATTGATTAGTTACCAACTATTACTATTGATCAACAACTATTTTGTTAATTGGTTCTGGTTTCTTTAGTCTTCTAGTCATTTTAGGTTGAATCTTCAGCTTTAAACCACATTTTATAAACCAAATAACTAACCGATTAATCATTTGAATAATCAATAGATAAATGGACTATCAATATAATGGCTTGTAATCATCAATAATCAAGTTTAAAATACAACTTTAATTGAATGAATGTTACACCTGCAACGATTAGTTGATTGATTAGTTGATTAGTTGCCAGCTATTACATAATCAACTATTTTTAATAATCATTTTGACTCATTTTTAATTAAACTGATGATCTTTGGGTTATGGTCTGCTGGTCCGGACAAAAAAGACATTTTAGGTTGAATCTTCAGCTTTGATCCACATTTTATGAACCAAATAACTCATCGATTAATCGTTTGATGAATCAATAGTTGGGATGCTAACTTACCCCGTTTCTGCAGGCTTGTTCGTTCAGAGCTTTGACCCAAGTTCGCCTCCAGTTTTCCCCGAAGGACCTGAAGGAGAACAGCGAGGTCACCAAGCCTTTCAGCCCGGCCTCGGAGGCTGCTTCTCCCCGGGAGGAGCGCAGCCTCAGCGGGAAGCTCCAGACACCTGCGGCCGGGCTCCGGCGGCTCTGCGGCGGGCAGAGCTGCCCGGGTCCCCGCGGCCGCAGCACGGCCAGCGAGTACCGGAGCAGCCAGGCCAGCACGATGAGCAGCGAGGCCAGGAACAGGGCCACCAGACACGGCCAGCCCAACTCCCGCGGCTCCATCACCGGGTCCCGGAGCCGCTCATATCACGGAAATAACGGGACCGTCAGAGGGAAAACCGCATTAACGTTACGTAGATGTTACGCAGCTTCAAACGGGGAACCGAGCAGCGGTTAGCCGGTTAACGGCCCGTTTCCGTCCCGTCTCCCGGGTCATCCGCGGTGTTTCTGCGGGTGTTTGACCGCCCGCATCTTCCCGGTTGAAGCGGCTCCGTGTGCGCGTTTCCTTCGACGGGATCCGGTGCGTTTAAAACCTCCGCTGCTGCTCTGGCTGACGGTTTATTCACCGACCCGCAGGAGGCGCTGCAGTACCGGAAGGAGAACTCAACCAGGAAGTGAATGAAGCGGACTTTCAAAATAAAATACACAAAATAAAGCGGCCGTGTTTTGATATTTTCAAATATTTTACTGTATTTATATAAAAAAAAATAACCACCTTCGCACACGTTTTTATCGATGTTGTGTAGTTACTTCATTTAAATGTATTTCTGAAATGCTTTAAATCAATTACTGCTGAAATAAAGTGCTGTACAAACATGGACATAAACCTAGCAAAAAACAAAACAAATCAACAAAAGAATAAAATGAAATAAATAAATTAATGAAACAGACCGAGGTCTCATGCTGGATTAAAAGCTAGTGAGTAAAAACAAACAAACAAAATAGATAAACAAATACAAAAATAGGTCTCACACTGGGTTAAAAAGCCAGTTTTAAAAGCAGAACTTTAGGTCTACATCAATATATATCATCAATATCCACATCATCACACAATAAGAAAATAGTTCAGTATAATATTGATAGTTTGATAGCTTAGCTTGATAATTTAGCTTGATAACTTAGCTTCTATACATAGACTTGCTAGCGTGTGTATACAAGATAACTAATCCGTTTTAATAGCAGCATTATGAGTTTGTTTATTGTACTTTAAAAGTCATATAAAAGTCCCACACAAAAGGTCAAACAGCCATTATTAACCATAAATAATCATGGAAAATGCATATTTGGTATTGTGTTATTTACCTGATATCACCCTAGTAACTCTTTAACTGTGATTTACTACAGTTATACTCCCACTAACCGTGACTTATTGTAAAATATGCAGCAATCTACTGTTATTTTAGAGTGTACATATTTTACCAATATCTCTTTGACCATTGCGTTGCAGTTTTAATAAGTTTATTTTGAAAATCGCGACCGGAAGTGTTCCGTCCTCCTAAAACCCGGAACTTGATGGTTAAACAGGGACGTGGAGTTAAGACAGCGATGTAGTTTACACATTAAAAACGTCAGAAACCCGTGAATAAACCTAGCATGGACAACCTGAGTGTTTCACACGTGTTTTCCTGTTTAAACCCGGACACTTTAATCGCTCTAACGTGACTCTGTGACATGTTTTCTTCTCGTCCATCGAGCTCCTGAAGGGACAGCGACAGATTAGCGACAGCAGAGCCGAGCGGAGGCAGCGGATCCCCGCAGACATGTCTCCGGTCCCCGTCCTGCCGCTGGTCATCAGCTGCCTCATGTCGGCTCTGGGCGGCCTGGCCACGGTCAAACTCATCCCCGCCTTCAAAGACCACTTCATCTCAGCCAGGCTGTACGGGATGGACCTGAATAAGACGTCCAGGAAGGAAGTGTGAGTCACCCCGTTAATGATCTATGTTACAGTAGAGGAGTTAAAGGGACGGTTTACTGCAAGTTATGATGATTTAATCTGGAAGAATCTAATGAATTTATCCAAAGAGTCGAGTCAGATCCATAGACGTGCACTAAAGTGCCCTTTAAATGTCTAAATGTACACTAAAGTGCCCTTTTGTAACATATAAACGTGCATTAAAGTGCCCTTTTTAACATATTCACATGCATGAAGTGCCCTTTGAATGTCTGAAAATACACTAAAGTGCATGTTTAGACCTTAACATGCACTAAAGTTCCCTTTTAAATATTTAAATGTGCACGAAACTGCCCTTTTAAACATATAAACATGCACTAAAGTGCCCTTAAATGTCTGAACGTGCACTAAAGTGCCCTTTTTAAATATAAACACATGCATGAAGTGCTCTTTTAATGTCTGAAAATACACTAAAGTGCATGTTTATACCTTAACATACACTAAAGTGCCCTTTTATACATATAAACATGTATTAAATGTCCTTTTTAATGTCTTAACGTGCACTTAAGTGTTCTTTTAATGTTTAAAAATGCACAAAAGTGCAATTTAAAGGTCTAAACATACACTAAAGTGCATGTTTAGACTTTAGCATACACTAAAATGCCCTTTTAAATATCTTAACGTGCAATAAAGTGCCCTTTTATACATATAAACATGTATTAAGTGCCCTTTAAAATGTCTAAACATGCACTAAATTGCTCTTTTAATGTTTAAATATGCACAAAAGTGCAATTTAAAGGTCTAAACATACACTAAAGTGCATGTTTAGACATTAACATACACTAAAGTGCCCTTTTAAACATCTAAACATGTATTAAGTGCCCTTTTTAATGTCTAAATTTGGTTTCTTTCTTTTTTCCCCTTTCTCTTTTTTCTTCCACCCAGCGATAGAATAAAATAACAGAATTTCAGTTATTAATATAGTTAAAAAGTGTTTTAATTCTATATATTTTAATAATTAGCTTCTTTCCTCTTGTTCCAGTCCAGAATCCCAGGGTGTGATCAGTGGGACGGTTTTCCTCATCATCCTCTTCTGCTTCATCCCGGTGCCGTTCCTCAGCTGTTTTGTAGGAGATCAGTGTAAAGGGTTCCCTCATGATGAGGTGGGTTAAATGAGCTTTAATCATAATTAACGTGTCATATAATCGAGTTGAAACGATGACGTTTTCACATGTTTCACTCTGCAGAATGAACGACTGAGTGTTATATAGTTTATATATCCTATTCTACGTCTGTCTGTTAGTGATAAATAATGTTTGACAAGCTGAGAAAGTCCAAAACGTTGTTAAAATACAGTTTTATAATCATTCATCATTTCTCTATAAATACACGGTGTGTTTATGTTGGTTTCACGTTGTTTAAAAGTCCATTTGAATCAGAATAACCTTTATTGTCACTGTATTTCTACAATGAAATTAGAGGCGGCACTAATTTATACACAAAAATACACAATATAAAGTACAGCAAATTAACAATAAGGTACTGAAATTACTACATATACAAATATACAAAAGATAAGATGTTGTTGTTGTTGTTGTTTAGTTTGTCCAGCTGATCGGAGCCCTTCTCATCATCTGCTGCATGTTTACTAACATGTTGTTGTTGTTGTTTAGTTTGTCCAGCTGATCGGAGCCCTTCTCATCATCTGCTGCATGTTTACTAACATGTTGTTGTTGTTGTTGTTGTTTAGTTTGTCCAGCTGATCGGAGCCCTTCTCATCATCTGCTGCATGTTTACTAACATGTTATTGTTGTTGTTGTTTAGTTTGTCCAGCTGATCGGAGCCCTTCTCATCATCTGCTGCATGTTTACTAACATGTTATTGTTGTTGTTGTTGTTGTTTAGTTTGTCCAGCTGATCGGAGCCCTTCTCATCATCTGCTGCATGTTTACTAACATGTTATTGTTGTTGTTGTTGTTGTTTAGTTTGTCCAGCTGATCGGAGCCCTTCTCGCCATCTGCTGCATGTTTACTAACATGTTATTGTTGTTATTGTTGTTGTTGTTTAGTTTGTCCAGCTGATCGGAGCCCTTCTCATCATCTGCTGCATGTTTACTAACATGTTGTTGTTGTTGTTTAGTTTGTCCAGCTGATCGGAGCCCTTCTCGCCATCTGCTGCATGTTTACTAACATGTTGTTGTTGTTGTTTAGTTTGTCCAGCTGATCGGAGCCCTTCTCGCCATCTGCTGCATGTTTACTAACATGTTATTGTTATTGTTATTGTTGTTGTTGTTGTTTAGTTTGTCCAGCTGATCGGAGCCCTTCTCATCATCTGCTGCATGTTTACTAACATGTTATTGTTGTTGTTGTTGTTGTTTAGTTTGTCCAGCTGATCGGAGCCCTTCTCATCATCTGCTGCATGTTTACTAACATGTTATTGTTGTTGTTGTTGTTGTTTAGTTTGTCCAGCTGATCGGAGCCCTTCTCATCATCTGCTGCATGTTTACTAACATGTTATTGTTGTTGTTGTTGTTGTTGTTTAGTTTGTCCAGCTGATCGGAGCCCTTCTCATCATCTGCTGCATGTTTACTAACATGTTATTGTTGTTGTTGTTGTTGTTTAGTTTGTCCAGCTGATCGGAGCCCTTCTCATCATCTGCTGCATGTTTACTAACATGTTATTGTTGTTGTTGTTGTTGTTTAGTTTGTCCAGCTGATCGGAGCCCTTCTCGCCATCTGCTGCATGTTTACTAACATGTTGTTGTTGTTGTTGTTGTTTAGTTTGTCCAGCTGATCGGAGCCCTTCTCATCATCTGCTGCATGTTTACTAACATGTTATTGTTGTTGTTTAGTTTGTCCAGCTGATCGGAGCCCTTCTCATCATCTGCTGCATGTTTACTAACATGTTATTGTTGTTGTTTAGTTTGTCCAGCTGATCGGAGCTCTTCTCGCCATCTGCTGCATGTTTACTAACATGTTATTGTTGTTGTTGTTTAGTTTGTCCAGCTGATCGGAGCCCTTCTCGCCATCTGCTGCATGTTTACTAACATGTTATTGTTGTTATTGTTGTTTAGTTTGTCCAGCTGATCGGAGCCCTTCTCATCATCTGCTGCATGTTTACTAACATGTTGTTGTTGTTGTTGTTGTTGTTGTTTAGTTTGTCCAGCTGATCGGAGCCCTTCTCATCATCTGCTGCATGTTTACTAACATGTTATTGTTGTTATTGTTGTTTAGTTTGTCCAGCTGATCGGAGCCCTTCTCATCATCTGCTGCATGTTTACTAACATGTTATTGTTGTTGTTGTTGTTGTTGTTGTTTAGTTTGTCCAGCTGATCGGAGCCCTTCTCGCCATCTGCTGCATGATTTTTCTGGGTTTTGCTGACGACGTGTTGAACCTGCGGTGGAGACATAAGCTGCTGCTGCCGACCATGGCGTCTCTGCCGCTGCTCATGGTTTACTTCACTAACTTTGGTAACACGGTGATCGTGGTGCCCAAACCCTTCAGAGTCCTGCTGGGGCTGCACCTGGACCTGGGTCAGTTCACTTTAACATTATTCCACCACTAAATTCAACAGAAATCTTGTTTTTTCCTTGTTTTTTCTTTGTTTTATCCTGTTTTTTCCTTGTTTTATCCTGTTTTTTCCTTGTATTTTCTTATTTTTATCCTGTTTTTCCTTGTTTTATCCCGTTTTCCTTGTTTTATCCTGTTTTCCTGTATTTTCCTGTATTTTCCTGTATTTTCCTGTATTTTCCCGTCCTCCTCCTCCTCCTCAGGGCTCCTGTACTACGTCTACATGGGGATGTTGGCCGTTTTCTGCACCAACGCCATCAACATCTTGGCTGGAATCAACGGCATCGAGTCGGGTCAAGCTCTGTTCATCTCTGGCTCCATCATCATCTTCAACCTGCTGGAGCTCAGCGGTGGGTCACCTTCATCTTCATCTTCATCTTCATCATCATCATCATCTTCATTTAAATATTTATTTAGCATTATTTATTTAAAGTATTTATTCATACATTCATTTACATTTTAATGTTATGGAGAATTGAAACTGTCATGATCAAAAATAAATAAAAAAAATACATTTATAAATAAAATATATTTATAAATAAATAAATACATTTAAATTCATTTTGTATTATTTTTCCCTTTGCATAAATAATAATAATTATTAAATAAATATAATAATAATAAATAATTACCCCATTTATTTGTTTTTTCTCTTAATTTAAATATTTATTTATTAATTTAAAGTATTTATTAATGCATTCATTTACATTTTAATGTATTAATCATTATTATAATTAATAATTATGTATTCACCCCCCTCCATTTATTTCCTTTTGCATTTTTACCTCAATATATAAAATTAAAAAAGAGAAATAATAAGAAATAAATATATTAATAGGAAATTTAATTGACTTTTAATTCTGACAGTTTCAGTCCTTCCTATAAAAGCTCCTCCATTCTGTCAACGTGTAGTTATCTGTAATAAATTACAGTGAAAACTATTATATTTTATTCTTTGATAATCCCTGTATTAATCTATTAATCAGTTTTATTGTGTTATTGATCAGGAGATTACGGTGACGACCACGTCTTCTCCCTCTACTTCATGATTCCATTCTTCTTCACCACGTTAGCTCTGTTCTACCACAACTGGTGAGTTAAACCACAAACACTCCCCTTGGGTTTTAAAGCTAAATACTAATATTTATCTATTTCTTCTTCTTCTGCTGCTGCAGGTACCCGTCGTCTGTGTTTGTCGGAGACACCTTCTGCTATTTCGCAGGAATGACCTTCGCCGTGGTCGGCATCCTGGGACATTTCAGCAAAACCATGCTGCTGTTCTTCATCCCACAGGTGCTGAACTTTGTGTATTCGCTGCCTCAGCTGTTCCACATCATCCCCTGTCCCAGACACAGACTGCCCAGGTAACTGCTGCCAACACAGGCCACTTCATTCTTACTGTTTATGAACCTTTCTGGCAAAAATGGCCACAAACAAAATCACAAAATACATCAAAACACATGAAAATAGATCGAAAAACATGAAAATACACGTCTTGGTGCCTCCTTAACCCTCTATTACATAGTGTTGTCATGTGGCAACGATATAAAATCTATGTTTTTACAGTTAGGCATGAAAAGAGGGCTTTTATTTTGAAGGACATACAATTTATGAGGTCACATGACCAGGATATCCCTATTGTTGATGGACAATTAAATAAAAACCTGAACTCTTGTCATGTGGCAACGATTAATTTATCTTAATTTTAATAAAAATATGTGATTAAAAAACTCTGTTTTTACACCTAGGCATGAAAAGGGGGCTTTTATTTTGAAGGACATATAATTTATGAGGTCACATGACCAGGATATCCCTATTGCATCAAAACTGAATCAGAATTTTGGAAAGTTTTCACCAAATAACTAGTTGGTATTTATGGAGAATAATAAATGTGTGTTTAATTTTAACAGTAATTCTAATAGATAAACTGGCTTTTAAAGGGTTAAAATCCTGAAAATCATCTACAAAAATAAGATTTTCTGCAGTAATTTGTGTGAAAAGCTGTAACATGATCCGTGTGTGATGTATTTAGATGAATCCTGGTTAGTTTCATGTTCTCTAATTGTTCCTTTTCTCTGTTTCTCTCCATATTCTCAACAAATGAAAGACTGAATCCAGACAGCGGCAAACTGGGGATGAGTTACTCTAAATTCAAGAGGAAGGACCTGTCGAAATTAGGATATCTCATTCTGAGGGTAAAGCTGCTGCTCTTCTTTTTATCTGCATGTTCCACAACTTGTTTTCCTCCGGTTTTATTACACAAGGACGTTTGGTTGCACGTCTTCTGGGAAATAAGGAGGGAATTAAAAAGGTTATGAAAAAGGAGGAAAGCAGATGATGTTTCACCTCAGAGAGGAAGAAACTAGATGCTGCAAACGCTGCTGCACTTTAATCCACTAACAGTTTCTACTCTATTTGACTGGCAGCAGCAGCAGCAGTGTTAGCAGCAGCAGTGTTAGCAGCAGCAGCAGCAGTGTTAGCAGCAGCAGTGTTAGCAGCAGCAGCAGCAGTGTTAGCAGCAGCAGTGTTAGCAGCAGCAGCATGCTTATTATTTGCTGGTCGTGTCTTTCCTCCTCCTCAGGCTGCAGAGATCCTGAAGCTGCTGGAGGTGAGAATCGGTCCAGAAGGAGACGGAGAATTCATCGAGTGCAACAACATGACGTTAATAAACCTGGTGCTGAAAGTCCTGGGTCCTGTTCATGAGAGGAACCTCACTGTTATTATGCTGCTCATACAGGTACATATGTATTATATATATATTATATATAAATACTAGTAGAGGAACCTCACTGTTATTATGCTGCTCATACAGGTACATATACATTACATACATCATTATAGTCGTATATAATATAGTTTTCATGTTTATAGTCTCCCCGTCATTAATAATAATAATAATAATTATATATGACCACTTATTTTAGCTGCAGTCTCAGAGTAATTCTCTCTGCTCTAACTGGATGTTTCACCAGTTGTTAGTGTAAATTAATATTCATATTTAATATTTGTTGTAGGTGCTGGGCAGTGCTGTAGCTTTTGGGATCCGCTACCATCTGGTTCGACTCTTCTACGACGTCTAAAAACCTGGAAACGGAGAAACATCCGATATTTTTGTGGAACTATTTTCCAGGCCGGTCGTTTCATCTGCCTTTTAATAGACTCCGTCACCTTGCTGTTACTTTCATGCAGTTTAAGACCCGGTGGGAGGATTTAAAGCAACGTTTTCATTTAAAACACACTTTTATTCTCCTTCCACCACATGTTTGACGAGTTCAGGCAGGATGAAGTAACTGGGTGTTAATTCTTGTCTGTGTCCACCCTGAAAGTATATTTTTATACTGGGTTTTGTAAGGAAAGCTGCAGAGCTGCCTACTTCAATGACTGATTGTTCTATTCTCATTAATTATTCATTAATTTTGCATGACTGTCAATCCATGCAACGTGTGTTTTTGGGTTGTTTTTTTTAAGATTTCAGTGTAAAAAATAGTAAAAAAAGACCAAAGTAATATAGGTGGAGACAGGTAAATAGATGGGTTGTTAGAGGAAATGGAGAGAAAAGTCACTAAAGGTCAATAAATGGGTGAAGGCTGCACTGAATATGACTAATAAACTGAATTGTTTGACCTTTCTTTGGATTATTGGAAACATGTCAGTATTTTTATGACTGATGTGCATTTTTTCCCAGAGGTTCATCAATGTGAAGTCATCAGCCACTGGACTATTTCATTTAGGAATGTGACGACAAAAAAATAAAAAAACAGTTTGTTCATGATATAGAAGGTGAAATAAAGGCTGGGGAAATAAAATAGAAGCTTGTGTTGTTATTATTTGATGATGTGTTCAGATTCTTAATTAAAAGCAACAATAAAACAGAGTCATTTATAATATTCATTCAGGTTTTGTGCTTAAAACGTAGATTAAACGGCTCATTTTAAGGTAATAAAAACACAACAATTCTTATTTTGACTGAATTATATACCAATTATAACACGATTATTTACTGTCCCTTTCTTTATAATTATTATAGCCAACTTTTATATGCAGAAACATGACATAAACTGGAAACTGATGTTTATTGCTTCAAGAAAGACAAAAAAATACAGGCAATAAATCTAATATTCTTTAAAACCAAAGGCAGCTCACACTGCGTTTGCTTATATTCTAGTTGCAATGTGAATTTCTAAACATGTCCTCTTTTCTCAACAAATAAAGTTGAAAAAAAGATTAGATTAGACAGAAAAATACACCTAAATATAAAAAAAAAAGAATTGGAAGCGGAACAGAAAAAAATCCGGAAATATAGAGCTGCTCCTTGTTTCTAGTCGGACACTAATCCGCTGGGCGGATGTTGTGACATTAGAGCATCTCCGCTGCTATTTACAGCATTTCTGTGTTTTTAAACCAACCAGCTGCAGCGGACACGCGCGTTTTAAAGTAAGAAGTTTTTCTCTAAATGTTTTTAGTGAATCTGTGTTTTAGATAATGTTGTTTCTGAGATTTTATCAGAGCCGGAAACTGTTGTCGTGACACTGTTAGCCTGTTAGCTTCATGCTAGGTGCACAACCATAGGCTGTATATATAATATATTTATATACATATATGTAAATATGTATTTATATATACACATATGTGTGTAAAACACAAGGTGGTGTACAGGGCTACGTGCATACGTCCCTCAGCGGCGGCCATATTGTGACGGGCCAGCTCCAGCTGTAATTAATCTGGTTCTAGAACTACATTAAAGTGAGATCTGAAAATAAAAAATACTCATAACTCGCTGAAATTTTGACCAATTTCCAAAAGGTTTCGGTTTGTTCCACACGTTATTAACGCAGCTATGATGCAGGATGATTGAATAACTTAAAATTACAGCTTTTCATTTAACTTTTATTGCAAAATTGCTCATAACGAAGCGCTTTCACTTTATCGTATTTCTGCTTTTTCTTATGTGAATAGTTTGCGCGTGTGTAGCTATTTAACTATCTGCATAATGTTATTTGTATATGAAAGTTAATAATTATAATTAATCGTAATTTTAGTATCCAATGTCATTCATATGTATATAAAATAGATGGAAAATTGGTTGTAAATTGAGTCAGTTATGGTTATTTTAATAGTTTAGCCGTATATATATAGTTTAATGCTCTGAGGGAGCGAGCGGCCCGACACAAGATGGCGGCTCATTGTGCAGCATCGCTCTGTGAGTCATCCCGTGTAGTTTTTAGGTATTTGAATAAAATGCAGCACATTTCTGCAGCAGACAGAGATGCCTCCGAACAAACGGATCCAGAAGAAGCCGGTGAAGCTGCAGTGTGAGTGGGGATCCTGTCAGGAGGATTTCAGCCGGATGGAAAACTTCTGTAAACACGCAGAGGGTCACCTTGCTGCTAACATGGAGGAGGAGGAGGAAGAGGAGGAAGGTGAGGAGGAGGAAGAGGAAGAGGAGGAGGAAGGTGAGGAGGAGGAAGAAGAAGAAGGTGGGAAGGAGGAAGAAGGTCAGGAGGAAGGTGAGGAGGAGGAGGAAGGTGAGGAGGAAGGTGAGCAGGAGGAAGAAGAGGAGGAAGGTGAGGAGGAGGAGGAGGAGGAAGATGAGGAGGAAGGTGAGGAGGAGGAGGAGGAGGAGGAAGGTGAGGAGGAGGAGGAAGAAGGTGAGGAGGAAGAAGAGGAGGAAGGTGAGGAGGAAGAGGAGGAGGAAGGTGAGGAGGAGGAGGAAGGTGAGGAGGAGGAGGAAGGTGAGGAGGAGGAGGGGGGGGAGGAGGAAGGTGAGGAGGAGGAGGAAGGTGAGGAGGAGGAGGAGGAAGGTGAGGAGGAGGAGGAAGGTGAGATGCGTTGTGTAGCATCTCCCTGTGAAAGTTGCTCTGACAGTTCCTCTTTATAAATAGTTAAACATTCTGTCATCGTAGCTTTTTTCTGGGTCCCCACTTTAAGAACCTCTGTCTTAGACAAAGAACAATAAATAAAGGTTTATTCAAACCTCTTTCCTGTGTGTTCCAAGAGGAGAGAAGCTGCCTGTGGAAGGACTGTGGCTTCTGCTCCGTGGAGGCTCCAGAGGAGCTGCGACGCCACCTTTTCTTCCACTGTTACCACACCAAGCTGAAGCAGCTGGGGCAGCAGGTGCTGAACGGCCAGCCGGACGTCAGCAGCTGCTCCATCGGGTACCACAACAGGAACATCATCCCCGACATCCCAGACAACTTCGTCTGCCTGTGGGAGGAGTGTGAGGTGGGTTAGATGCAGGGGTGATGTAGAGATATCTGCTTTAAAGGTTAAGGGAAGAGAATTTAAACTTGTTATCTATCACAGCAACCTCCGTATGAAAACCCAGAGTGGTTCTATCGACACGTGGAGATGCACAGTCTGTGTATTGATGTTCCAGCAGGAGACTGTGAGTTCCCCATACGCTGTGGATGGAAAGGTAAGAAGAATGGCTGTTCTGATTCATCTATTGATTATTAAAATCATTCATCAATTAGTTGTCTGTTCATTAAATGGTTTAAATGTGGATCAGTTGAAGATTCAACCTAAAATGTCTTTTTTTGTCCAAAGATCATCAGTTTATTATTATAGAGACTAAAGAAACCAGGAAATAATCAGAGAAGAGAAGCTGGAACCAGAGAATTTAGATGTTTTCTAATTAAAAATAATTCAACAAGAATATTCAACCAGATTTCAACTATAATTCCACCAGAATTCCACCAGAATTCCACCAGAATTCCACCAGAATTCCACCAGAATTCAACCAGAATTCAACCAGAATTCAACCAGAATTCCACCATATTTTCAGCAGCAAGGGTTAGGGTTAGGACTAGGTCTAGTTCAGGTTGTCCGTGTTTTAACCAGCTGTTCAGGGCGTGTTCTGACCTCTCTCATGTTTTAAACTCCTGGTTAACGCTGCTGCTGCTGCTGCTGCTGCTGCTGCTGCTGCTGCTGCCGTCGTTGTTCCTCCAGACTGTGAAGCCACAGCTAAAGGTCGTCCGAAGCTGCGTGAACATCTGCGCAGCCACACCCAGGAGAAGGTGGTGGCCTGTCCAGGCTGCGGTGGGATGTACGCCAGCAACACCAAGCTGTTCGACCACATCATCAGACAGAGCGCCATGGAAGGTACGACTGGAGCCTCAAACCCACGGCCCGCGGGCCACATCTGGGCCGCCAGCTGTTTCTCTGCAGCCCAGAGACCTGCCTGTAAAAAACATTCAAACTTAAAGGCAAAGACACGCTGGTCACTTTATCTTTGTACGATTTCAGGTTACAAATATTCAGACACCACTGTGAGTGTAGAGGCAGTTATCTAATATAATAACAGCTAGAACATGTTTATAATTGTCTGTCTTATAATTGACAGCAACAGAAACATGTATTTACTTTATTTAACCTTTATTTAACCACTAAACCTGATCTAATCAACTACTGCATTAAATTAAACACTGAATTAAAACTAAATGCAGCAGAAACACGTTGATGTTGGAGCATTAAGTGTGTTGGTAATAAATCAGTGTTTAAATGTGAGGCTGCAGGTATTTACACTAATAATTATACATAATATTTCCTGTTTTCCTGTGTTTTCCAGGTCAGAGGTTCCAGTGTTCTCACTGCTCCAAACGCTTTGCTACAGAACGACTCCTCAGAGACCACATGAGGACTCATGGTGATTTAAACTGATTTAAACTGGTTTAAATAACAAACAATGCTAATTTAAAGCCCTGAGCCTTTACCAATTAATCAATTAGTTGATTAGTTTCCAACTATCACATTAATCATTATCTATTTTAATGATTGATTAGTCATTTTTAATTAAACTGTTTATTTCCTGTTGTTACAGTCACTATAAATGTCCTGATCAGTGATTGGTCTGTTTATTTCCTGTTGTTACAGTCACTATAAATGTCCTGATCAGTGATTGGTCTGTTTATTTCCTGTTGTTACAGTCACTATAAATGTCCTGATCAGTGATTGGTCTGTTTATTTCCTGTTGTTACAGTCACTATAAATGTCCTGATCAGTGATTGGTCTGTTTATTTCCTGTTGTTACAGTCACTATAAATGTCCTGATCAGTGATTGGTCTGTTTATTTCCTGTTGTTACAGTCAGTCACTATAAATGTCCTGATCAGTGATTGGTCTGTTTATTTCCTGTTGTTACAGTCAGCCACTATAAATGTCCTGATCAGTGATTGGTCTGTTTATTTCCTGTTGTTACAGTCACTATAAATGTCCTGATCAGTGATTGGTCTGTTTATTTCCTGTTGTTACAGTCACTATAAATGTCCTGATCAGTGATTGGTCTGTTTATTTCCTGTTGTTACAGTCACTATAAATGTCCTGATCAGTGATTGGTCTGTTTATTTCCTGTTGTTACAGTGAGCCACTATAAATGTCCTCTGTGTGACATGACGTGTGCGTCGCCCTCAGCGCTGAGGAACCACATCAAGTTCCGCCACAGCAACGAGAAACCGTACAGCTGTGACTACTGCGAGTACAGGTGAAGCTGCACACACACACACACACACACACACACACACACTTCCATTTCTCTAACACTGTTTCTCTGCAGCTGTAAGAACCTGATCGACCTGCGTAAACACCTGGACACCCACAGCAGTGAGCCGGCCTACCGCTGCGACGTCCCCGGCTGCAGCTTCACCTCCAGGACCCCCGGCACCATGAAGATCCACCACAAGAGAGAGCATGAGGTGGGAGGACGTTACTAACCTGCAGTCAGCAGAGTTCGGGGTCACTGATCCTTCTGTGGTTTTTCCTCCAGGGGACTTTCATAGCGCGCTACAAGTGTCACGTGTGTGGTCAGTGTTTCACCAGAGGAAACAACCTCACTGTCCATCTGCACAAAAAGCATCAGTTCAAGTGGCCGTCTGGACACCCCCGCTTCAGGTGAGGCCCTGACTCTGACCTTAACATTTAAAATGTTAGATAAACTGGACCAGAATCTCTAGTTTCTGGGTTAAAATATTCAAATGAGTGTCTGGAATCAATCTGACATGATGTGTGTATTTAAAAGGAATAAAAAAGAAAAATACTGATGATTCTACTTCTACAGGAACTGAAGCAGCAATATTCTGATTAATCTATTGATTATTGAAACGATTAATTGATTAGTCGTTTAGTTTACTATTATAGAGACTAAAAAAAACCAGGAAATAATCAGAGAAGAGAAGCTGGAACTTGGACATTTTCTTCTTTAAAATGACTCTAATCCATTAATCGATTCATGTAATAATTATCAACTAATCAATGAATTGATTGAGGCAGACTGTATTGTTGCTAAAGCTGCTTTAGGACCATAAACACAGATATTTGTTATGAATAAACCATGAAAATTTAAATATTAAACTGGGAATACAGTCAAAATAGGGGCCCTTCAAAATAAAAGCATGTCCAGACCAACAGTCCACAACCCAAAGATCATCAGTTTATTATTATAGAGACTAAAGAAACCAGGAAATAATCAGAGAAGAGAAGCTGGAACCAGAGAATTTGGACGTTTTCTTCTTTAAAATGACTCTAATCCATTAATTAATCATATTAACGGCTGATTAACGTGATATTTGTCCCCTGGTGTATTATCTCTCCAGGTATAAGGAGCATGAAGACGGTTTCCTGCGGCTGCAGCTGATTCGCTATGAGAGCGTGGAGCTGACTGAGCAGCTGATGAGGGAGAGGCAGCGGCATCAGGAGGAGGCGAATGGAGGCCAGGAGGAGCAGGAGGAGGAGCAGGAGGAGCAGGAGGAGGAGCAGGAGGAGGAGCAGGAGGAGGAGCAGGGCTCAGCTCCTGCTGAGGTGCACATCGCTCTGAGAGGAGTTCTGCTGGAGGAGCCCAGTGCTGCTGCTGTTGAGGAGGAGGTGGAGGAGGAGGAGGGGAGGATGCTGTACGTCCTCACTGAGGGTTTAACTCCGACTGGAGACGACGCTGTGGTGCTGCAGCTGCAGGAAAATACTCCACATGTGATTTAATGTGGACTCGTATCATGTCAGACATGAGGAATCAGCCTTCTACCACCTTTATATCAGCCTATATTAGGCTGCACACCTGCTTTAGTTCGCTAACGTTGTGTGTGAACTTCTACTTAAACAACAATAATGAGTTCATATCTGTAACATCTGCAGCATCTGGACCATTCTCTGTGAGATGATCGACACCTGGAAGGTTTGGAATAATGGAGTCATGAGAAAATGACAAAAGCAGAGAAATCATCAGCTCAGAGAACGTGTTGGTTTTATTATTAATGCTTAAACTACAAGTTAAATAAACTCCTGACACAGTGTTGACAGAAATAATGTGTTTTTTAAACATTTAGAATCAGCTCTACGGCGCCTCCTGCTGGTATTTGCTGCTCTATTGTTTAACATTAGTCTGACACTTCTGAAACTCTTAAAGCAGCCGACGACATATTCATTTAATCTGCTGCAGATCAAAGAATAGAATAGAGGAACATGATAATAAATACAAATTATTGCTTATTAAAGCACACGCTAAAGGTCCTGGAAAACAAGGTGTGTGTGAGTTATTGATAAATGCTGTTTGACGAGATGAGAAAGTCAAAAAAAATGTTTTTAAAAGTCTATTTTTATAATTTTATGACAAAAACCTTCATGATTGTTTTGTTTTTTTTTGACACAAACTGTTAAATTCTGTAACCGACAATAATATAATGATAAATATTAAATATATAATCCACCTAGAATATAAAACTAGTTAATAGCATCTGTTATTAATCCTAATTAAACCTTTTTTAGGAACATTAAAGTATCTGATACCAAGTTTATAGGGTTACACCACATGACTGCATATAACTACACACATATATATATATATATATATATATATATATATATAGTTATATAGAGTTAATTTCCATGTATTTGATTAGAAACCTTTGTTCCCGAATGAACAGTCATGTGTGGTTAGTTGTACTTTAATGAACTTTATTTAATTTCCTCCAATCAGATCAGCAGCAGCCGCCTCCTGCAGAGACAGAATCGTCTGGTTGTGGCTTTGATTTCTGTTAATTAAGGCGACTTAAACGTCGTCCAATCAGAGGCTGATGAGCGTGTGTGTCAGATTACAGCAGCTTAGTGTACTACTGCTGCTCCTCAGCTCTGCTGGGACCAGTCTAATGACTCCCAGTGATGTTCTCCTCACGTCCCCACGTCCACCTGCAGCTTCTCCTTCTGTCAGACAGTGATTCCATCAGAAGATGAAAACCATGAGGTTAAATCTGCTGCTGCTGCTGTTTGGATGCTTTAACGCAGCCGTTTCTCAGCTTCCTGCCTGGATGGGAGTGATGGAAGGTAGTGGTAAGATCCATTCCACCTGTACCTGTTTGTATTATTAGGAATCTTTACTGTATTTAACATGAGATCCTGTTGCCTTAAAGGGATAGTTCACTGTTTCTGTCATTCATCTGAAGCACAGACACAGAGTTTCTCTGATTCTTCCAGGTTTGAGCTTTGCAGTGATTTTATATCTAATATTAAAAGTTTAATTAACTCAGTTTAGTTCATGGGAGACATTCAGTGTAATTTGATCCCAATTTAGAAAACAGGAGCAATGATATAAGAAAAAAAATCTGGATTTTGGAATTAATTTTATCGATTTTCTTGAATTTTATTGATTTTTCTTTAAACAATATTGAATTCTTTGACCTTTTTTATCTTCATGTTGTATTTTTCATACAATATATTTTATAATTCTAACTTTTAGCTGTCATATATCTGCCAATTCATGAGAAGTAAACTCAATATTGGACTAATTGTTTTAAATACCAGATATTTTCCCCTAATAAGATTTAATATTTAGTTTTTTAAAGCAGCAGGTGAAGTTTTCTCGTACCTTAAAAACCATTTACTGAAGAAAACCTGTGAATATTTTAACCCCTGAGTTCAGTCATTACCCAGCAGACCGGATCAGACCCTTTATGTGTCCGGTTCTGGTCCCGGGCCGCATGTTGGACCCCCTGATTTAACTTGTCTCTATGTTTTTTTTGCTGCAGAAAGCATCAACATGTCAGTTTAAATAAATAGATTAAAGGGAGAATTCAGTGTTTTTTAGACATTTATCCCCGTTTCCTGTCAAAGACTAGTGAAATGTCCCTGGATGTTTGTGTGTTTGTGATTTGTAAATGCCGATAAAGTTTTATTTTCTGTAGGAGACAGGGAGTGGGTTCCTGGACCCGACTTCATGGACCAGCTGTACTGGTCGGGCACGGCGCCGCTGTGTTTCGGAGGCTGTAAGAGTCTCCACCAGGAGCTGAAGAGGGATCGATGTGGAGAGTCCAGCTGCTGCTGGCTGGGATACAAGTCCCTCTGCAAAGGTGACTGGACTACAAACATGGCCGCCCTGCAGAACACTAGCGACCTTTAATCTTCTGATCATTTCATTTGTTATTTCTCATTTTATTCTATGATTTCTATCATTTTATTGTGGTTTAATCAACTTCTATTCATGCATTTTATTTTATTTTTAATGCTCCTCATTCTAGTATTTTTTATTAATTTTATTACAATTTATTCAACAATTAATACATCAATTATTTACTTTTTAATTATATTTTTATTATTTATTTTATTTTTATTTTTTTGTATTTTTTTAATTTATTATTACTTTTTACATAAAAATTAAGAGAAAAAATTAATAATAATATTCATGAAAACAACAACAGTAATAATAGTAATAATAATAATAATAGTAAATAAAAGGAATTTATTAGCTATATACATATATATATATAACATACATATAATTACTATCAATAATTAAATACTAATAATCATAATACATGATTAAAATAATTGCAGAAATAAGATTTTTTTTATTTCTTTGGTAAATAATTTACTTTTTTCAAGTTTTTTTCCATATTTGGGTCAATTTATTCTTGATTAAAAATAATAAGAAAAATATTATTTTGAAAAGAATAAATTAAAATAAATTAATAAATTCTAATTATTATCATTCTAATATTTGTTGTCACTTTTATTACAGTTTATTCAACAATTAATACATCCATTATTTACTTTTTATTATTATTTATTTATTATTATTATTTTTTTATTTCTATTAATTATTTTATTTATTATTATTATTATTCAAAATAAAAAGACTAATATTGTCTTAAAAATTATAAATTAAATAAATTCAAGAAAAATAAATTCTAATTATTATCATTCTAATATTTCTAATATTTCTAATAATACAAAATAAACTTGTCTTATTTCTTTTCTTGATTTGTCTCTTGAGTTTAATCTTTTTTAAGAAAATATTCGTCTTATTTTCACCAAAAAAGATGAAAAAAAAAATGAAATCAGCTAAATAATCTGCTAATGAAATGAATCCATGAGATAATTTTATCTTATATCTAAACTAATTTATTGAAGAAAATGTGACTCTGATTTTCCTAAAACAACAAATTGGACCCAAATAATGAAAACACCTGAAATAACGAGATAATTCTCCTCCATATTGGACCGATCTGTTTTCACCTGGTAATATTTCATGCTGTGTGTGTGTGTGTGTGTGTGTGTTTTCTATCCTGCTGTGTGTGTGTGTGTTTTCTATCCTGCTGTGTGTGTGTGTGTGTGTGTGTGTTTTCTATCCTGCTCTGTGTGTGTGTGTTTTCTATCCTGCTCTGTGTGTGTGTGTGTTTTCTATCCTGCTCTGTGTGTGTGTGTTTTCTATCCTGCTGTGTGTGTGTGTGTTTTCTATCCTGCTGTGTGTGTGTGTGTTTTCTATCCTTGTGTGTGTGTGTGTGTGTGTGTGTGTGTGTGTGTGTGTGTTTTATATCCTGCTGTGTGTGTGTGTGTGTGTGTGTGTGTGTGTGTGTGTGTGTGTGTGTGTGTGTGTGTGTGTGTGTGTGTGTGTGTGTGTGTGTGTGTGTGTGTGTGTGTGTGTGTGTGTGTGTGTGTGTGTGTGTGTGTGTGTGTGTGTGTGTGTGTGTGTGTGTGTGTGTGTGTGTGTGTGTGTGTGTGTGTGTCAGTGAGCTGTGGTGTCCCTGACGTGGACTACAATGGGCTGGTGTTTGGCAGTGAGTGGTGGGTCGGTTCTGTGGTCACATACACCTGCAGACCTGGATTCATGCTGGTAGGAAACCCGACCAGATCCTGTCAACCCAACGGAGTGTGGACCCCTAAACCCTCCTGTCTGAGTGAGTTCCCTCCACAACACTAGAACCGGCTTAATTACTGGCTAATTAACTGTGTTGTTAGGTTAACTCTCAGGTAAATACAGTGAAACTGCAGCTGAAAGATACGTTAATACTATAGAAACTAACAGCTTCCTGCTTATTTACTCTGTAAATTCTCATTTTATGCAGTAATTGGTGCTGAAAGGTTGTTTATTGCATTGAAATAGAAGAATTTATCATTTATTTACTTGTTAAATCTCTCAGATTCTCTGTATTTTTACCTAATGACACCATATAAAATATCTAATATTATCTGTATTTACCTCTGCTATTTATATGTTATAACTACTATATATTTAGTGGGTAAATACCTCAGATTTCAGCTATAGATTCTAATCATTTACCTTTATATAATTACTTAATGACTGCATATATTTACCAGGTAAATATCTAATTAATTACCTAATGACACCATATAAAATACAGTATTAGTCTTAATTCCTCTGTATTTACAGGGGTTACTCATGACCCAACAATATATTATAAATATTATAGATTTAGTGGGTAAATATCTAGTATTTCAACTATAGATTCTAAACATTTACCTGTATATATTAACCAATAATTGTATAGATATGTAAATATCTAGTATTTCAGCTGTAGCTTCACCGTATTTACCTACTTATTAATAGTGATAATTACCCAATGACACCATATAAAATACAGTATTACAGTCTTAGTTTCTCTGTATTTACCTCTGCTATTTATTACCAACAATATATTATAAATATTATATATTTAGTGGGTTAATATCTAGTATTTCAGCTATAGATTTTAGTCATTTAACTATAGTAATTACCCAATGATTTCATATATTTTGCAGGTAGATATCTAGTATTTCAGCTGTAGATACTAAACATTTATATATTAACCAATAATTGCATATAAATTCCAAGTAAATACCTAGTATTTACCTACTACCATTAACACTATATAAAATAAAGTATTACTAGGTATAAAACTACTATATATTTAGTGGTAAACACCTAATATTTATAGATTTTAATCATTTATAAACTATATAAAGTTCCTCCATATATTTATTATTTTATATTTTGATCTCAGTAAAGGTCCCGGGTGTTGAAGCCTTGTGTTTTCCTTGTTTCAGGGATGTGTCGTCGGGGTCGTGTAGAGGTCAGTGAGCGGGAGCTGAGCGGCTCGTGTAACTCCAGCTGCAGCTATAAAACCTACTCTGGTCCTCCCAAACACGGCTGCAGCCGCCTGGACAACTGCAAGAAGAAGGCCACCGGCTGGAAGAGGTTCTTCAAACAGTGTGTTCCCTGCATCTGTGACTGTGCTCAGTCCTGCAGTGAGTGGATATACATATATATATATATATATACAGGAATATATATACAGGAATATATATACAGGAATATATCATACAGGAATATATATACAGGAATATATATACAGGAATATATATACAGGAATATATATACAGGAATATATATACAGGAATATATCATACAGGAATATATCATACAGGAATATATATACAGGAATATATATACAGGAATATATATACAGGAATATATCATACAGGAATATATATACAGGAATATATATACAGGAATATATATACAGGAATATATATACAGGAATATATCAGGAATAAAATCATTGTATTTTTGTTATGAATAAACCATGAAAATTTAAATATTAAACTGGGAATACAGTCAAAATAGGGGCCCTTCAAAATAAAAGCATGCTCAAAATTATCCATGTCCAGACCAACAGTCCACAACCCAAAGATCATCAGTTTATTATTATAGAGACTAAAGAAACCAGGAAATAATCAGAGAAGAGAAGCTGGAACCAGAGAATTTAGACATTTTCTACTGAATAAATGACTTAAATCAATTATCAAACCAGTTAATAGTTGTCAATTAATCAATTAATCAATTACAGCTCTACATTTCATTAAAGTTGAATAATATGTTTGTCTTTTTTTGTATTTTGCAGTGATTTCAGGTTAAAACACAGACGTTGGGACGTTTTAAACTGAACAGACGTCACATGAAGAAGAAGAAGAAGAAGAATCAGTTTTTATTCGTCTGATGGAACAAAAACAAAGACACTAATTGAATCTCAGTGTAAAATCTGAATCCACTGATACGAGCAGATAGAACAGAGCAGGGAATGAATCCCACTCAGCAGATAATACAGTTACTGACCAGTAGAACAGAAGCTCCGGGCAGTGACGTCTACTTTAACAGGAACAGGAGAGAGTTTGTGTGGTTGGTTGATGAACTCGTGGTTCTAAGTGTCAGACCAATAAATCAGCAGGTTCATTAATGTCTGTGTAAACAGCAGAAATACAGCTGAATATCAGCAGACGTGTAAATCACAGACATCAGAGGCTCCATCTGTCCTGAAGCTGCTGAAACCTTAATCTCGTTAGGAAAAGGGGGCGGAGCCTCAATCAGGAGTTAACGAGGAGGCTTTATTCTATCATAACATTTAAATCATTAAACTGTTTTAGTTTCAAAGTGAAATGTTTAAATTGATGACCTGAAATGATTTCTGTGTTTGAGAGGAATAAAAAGAGAGAAACACTCTGGAAAGGTAAGAAATAACAGCTGATTAATTAATTAATGAATCTGTTAAATGGTTAATTAATTAGTTGTTATTAGATCAGGCTTTAAGACGTTGTCATTTCACTATTTTCTGACATTTTACAGATGAAGGTTTGAATATTTTGATAAATTATTAATGTATTGATCATTAAAACAATTAATTGATTGTTTGGTTCATTAAATGGTGATTATTTATAAGAATAATAAGGATTTGAGAGGATAAACTTCACCTCCTCAGTTTTATTTCATAGACATATCAGCTTTATGTAATAATAAGTTGTAATGGTTCTTTTTATATTATAAAATAATTCATCATTCACTTAAAAGACTCAGAGAAATCTACTGAATTTAACCACTAGATGCTGCTGTTCTTTATTTATCATTCAACCTCCACAGGAAGCAGAGTCTCCCAGAGATAAATGATCAGAGCTTTAATATAAAGTTATAAGAAACAGCAGAATTTAATCTGGTTTATCTGGAGCAGTAATATAAATAAAATAAAATTTAAATTAAATATTTACCTGATTATTTAACCTTCAATTAACCAAACAGCAGAGACATAAGAACTAAAAGTGCCGTTTCTCATGTATTTTACATTCACTCATTTCATTTCAATTCATATTTTCAGCAAAAACATCATTAAATAATCAAATACTGTAAATATTTGATCTGTTTATCCCTGAAAGATTCTCACTGACTTCACATTTCTGTAAAGAAACAGGAACTGGAACATTTATTTTTGCATTTTTATCAGGGAAATATCTTATATTTAGTAAAATTACTCCAATAATGAGTAGAATTATCTTGATTTATTAGAATCTGACCTAAAAACGTCGGATTTATAAAATAAAAAGTCCATAATATGAGGATAGTTAAAAACTGAAGGATTCATATAGAAGAAACAGGAAGTGGAACATTAATCGTCTCATCAGTCGTCCAGTGATTGGAGCCTCTAGCGGCCGGTTCTGGCCCCCGAGCCACATGTTTGACACCTTAATTGAAAATGTTCTTGCAGGAATAGAATGAAAAGATAATTAGTCCATCGCTGTTTCTCCCAATAAATCAATGTTTATAGTCAGACTATAATCGAATACCCATCAGATATTTGACTATAATCACATTAAGGGACGTTGTGAGGTGATGAATAAAGGAACAGCTGATTCTCCTGCCTCGTTAAGGCTAATTAAAGGTCCCCCCTCGTTAAGGCTAATTAAAGGTCCCTGAGACGTTAAAACTCAGGAGAGAAGCTCTGATCCAGCTTCTTCTCTCCTGAGTTTCCTGCCGTGTCCCAGTACGACTCCAGAGAAACAAAGTCTGGCTCCAGTTTCTGTGAATCTGACGTTTCAGGTAAATAAATTCACAATAATCCTCGATTCTAACGACTTAATATAACATATAAATATAACATTACACTCATTAATGCCTTTACAAATATGTACTTTTGTATTTTTAAACCAGAACTTTTACATGTTTTCTTGAGTTGAGACTCCAACTTCTACTATTATATAGTATTTTAAATCCTAGTATCTATATTTACTGTGTTTTACATGTTTTCATGTAGTATTTTAAATCCTAGTATCTATATTTACTGTGTTTTACATGTTTTCGTGTAGTATTTTAAATCCTAGTATCTATATTTACTGTGTTTACATGTTTTCATGTAGTATTTTAAATCCTAGTATCTATATTTACTGTGTTTTACATGTTTTCATGTAGTATTTTAAATCCTAGTATCTATATTTACTGTGTTTTACATGTTTTCATGTAGTATTTTAAATCCTAGTATCTATATTTACTGTGTTTTACATGTTTTCATGTAGTATTTTAAATCCTAGTATCTATATTTACTGTGTTTTACATGTTTTCATGTAGTATTTTAAATCCTAGTATCTATATTTACTGTGTTTTACATGTTTTCATGTAGTATTTTAAATCCTAGTATCTATATTTACTGTGTTTTACATGTTTTCATGTAGTATTTTAAATCCTAGTATCTATATTTACTGTGTTTTACATGTTTTCATGTAGTATTTTAAATCCTAGTATCTATATTTACTGTGTTTTACATGTTTTCATGTAGTATTTTAAATCCTAGTATCTATATTTACTGTGTTTTACATGTTTTCATGTAGTATTTTAAATCCTAGTATCTATATTTACTGTGTTTTACATGTTTTCATGTAGTATTTTAAATCCTAGTATCTATATTTACTGTGTTTTACATGTTTTCATGTAGTATTTTAAATCCTAGTATCTATATTTACTGTGTTTTACATGTTTTCATGTAGTATTTTAAATCCTAGTATCTATATTTACTGTGTTTTACATGTTTTCATGTAGTATTTTAAATCCTAGTATCTATATTTACTGTGTTTTACATGTTTTCGTGTAGTATTTTAAATCCTAGTATCTATATTTACTGTGTTTACATGTTTTCATGTAGTATTTTAAATCCTAGTATCTATATTTACTGTGTTTTACATGTTTTCATGTAGTATTTTAAATCCTAGTATCTATATTTACTGTGTTTTACATGTTTTCATGTAGTATTTTAAATCCTAGTATCTATATTTACTGTGTTTTACATGTTTTCGTGTAGTATTTTAAATCCTAGTATCTATATTTACTGTGTTTTACATGTTTTCATGTAGTATTTTAAATCCTAGTATCTATATTTACTGTGTTTTACATGTTTTCATGTAGTATTTTAAATCCTAGTATCTATATTTACTGTGTTTACATGTTTTCATGTAGTATTTTAAATCCTAGTATCTATATTTACTGTGTTTTACATGTTTTCATGTAGTATTTTAAATCCTAGTATCTATATTTACTGTGTTTACATGTTTTCATGTAGTATTTTAAATCCTAGTATCTATATTTACTGTGTTTTACATGTTTTCATGTAGTATTTTAAATCCTAGTATCTATATTTACTGTGTTTTACATGTTTTCATGTAGTATTTTAAATCCTAGTATCTATATTTACTGTGTTTTACATGTTTTCGTGTAGTATTTTAAATCCTAGTATCTATATTTACTGTGTTTACATGTTTTCATGTAGTATTTTAAATCCTAGTATCTATATTTACTGTGTTTACATGTTTTCATGTAGTATTTTAAATCCTAGTATCTATATTTACTGTGTTTTACATGTTTTCATGTAGTACTTTAAATCCTAGTATCTATATTTACTGTGTTTACATGTTTTCATGTAGTATTTTAAATCCTAGTATCTATATTTACTGTGTTTTACATGTTTTCATGTAGTATTTTAAATCCTAGTATCTATATTTACTGTGTTTACATGTTTTCATGTAGTATTTTAAATCCTAGTATCTATATTTACTGTGTTTTACATGTTTTCATGTAGTATTTTAAATCCTAGTATCTATGTTTACTGTGTTTTACATGTTTTCATGTAGTATTTTAAATCCTAGTATCTATATTTACTGTGTTTTACATGTTTTCATGTAGTATTTTAAATCCTAGTATCTATATTTACTGTGTTTACATGTTTTCATGTAGTATTTTAAATCCTAGTATCTATATTTACTGTGTTTACATGTTTTCATGTAGTATTTTAAATCCTAGTCTCTATATTTACTGTGTTTTACATGTTTTCATGTAGTATTTTAAATCCTAGTATCTATATTTACTGTGTTTTACATGTTTTCATGTAGTATTTTAAATCCTAGTATCTATATTTACTGTGTTTACATGTTTTCATGTAGTATTTTAAATCCTAGTATCTATGTTTACTGTGTTTTACATGTTTTCATGTAGTATTTTAAATCCTAGTATCTATATTTACTGTGTTTTACATGTTTTCATGTAGTATTTTAAATCCTAGTATCTATATTTACTGTGTTTTACATGTTTTCATGTAGTATTTTAAATCCTAGTATCTATATTTACAGATTTTTAAAGACATGCTTCTTTGCTAATGTGCAGAAATGTGGCTGAAACATGCAAATTTCACCTTTCACCTCATTATGACCTTTAGAAATGTGCATTTTTACCTTTAAACTCCAAGTAAAAAGCCAGTTTTTTATCCCTAGTGTTTCTGTTTGAAGACGTCTGACGTGTCCCTGCAGCAGAGATGGAGGAGTAAAGAATTAAAGGACTAAAGGAGTAAAGAATTAAAGGAGTAAAGAATTAAAGGACTGAAGGAGTAAAGAATTAAAGGACTAAAGGAGTAAAGAATTAAAGGAGTAAAACAGCAGGACCAGTGCTATTGAAGCTCCTGTAACAGACGTTCCTCCTCCGTCGTGCTGCGTTTCCTGCAGCTTCCTCTGAGCTGCCGGCAGGACGCCGCCGTCCACCACGGAGCTGGAATAACACTCAGGAGGATCCTCCTGGTTCCTGGAGCTGTGGAACCGTGTTCTACACACGTGTTCATCAAAAACACACATGTTCTATATATGTTTACTGTATATGTGACAGCAGAGAAACTGAGCCTTAAAACAGGCAGTGAAGTTGTGATGTCACTACTACACAGTCACAGAAAGTGGAGAATATGGGACAAAACTAATCAGTTAACTACCAACGACAGATCAATGTTCAATAATCAATAGTTAACAACGTAGACAAACAGCTTTACTGATGTAATGGACTTAAATAAAGGATGGAAAAGGCTTTTAATTTGGTAACTTAATACATTTAACTTAACAGGTTTAAAAGGCTTTTAATTTGGTAACATGATTAACTTGTTAAGATAAAGGATTAAAAGACTTTTAATTTGGTAACATTAACTTGTTAAGATAAAGGTTTAAAAGACTTTTAATTTGGTAACATGTTTAACTTGTTAAGATAAGGGTTTAAAAGGCTTTTAATTTGGTAACATGATTAAATTGTTAACACAATAAAGGTTTAAAAGACTTTTAATTTGGTAACAGTATTAACTTGTTAAGATAAAGGTTTAAAAGACTTTTAATTTGGTAACATGATTAACTTGTTAACACAATAAGGGTTTAAAAGGCTTTTAATTTGGTAACATGATTAACTTGTTAACACAATAAAGTTTTAAAAGGCTTTTAATTTGGTAACATGATTAACTAAAGATATGTAAATAGTCTCTACTACTGATATTCTATGAAACTATTGTCTTATTGTATTGATGATGTGGATATTGATGATAGATATTGATTCTGGAACAGTAACATTGGGTTTTATTTAATGTCATTAATGTTATTAATGTTATTGTTATTAATGTCATTAATGTTATTGTTATTAATGTTATTAATGTTATTATTGTTATTAATGTTATTAATGTTATTAATGTCATTAATGTTATTATTGTTATTAATGTTATTAATGTTATTAATGTCATTAATGTTATTATTGTTATTAATGTTATTAATGTTATTATTGTATAAACTCATTGCTGCAGCTGCATCAGTGTATTTTAGTTGTTTAACAGGTTAAACTCCTCCTTCGTCTTTATTTCTGGTGCTGACATGTCTCCATCAGTGACATATTTCTATATTTCTATAGTCTGAGGATTCAGTGTCTGACTCTATTAATAGATTCTCTGCTCGTTCCGGATGCAAATCACAGGAGGAAAAACGTCAAAAACCGCCTTAATGCACCGAGATCAGCGCTCTGATTAAGGCGCAGGTGCCATCAGCTAAAACCGGTCTGGTTTCCTCTCAGGGTGGTGATGTCAGCCGCGGAGGGCCGCGTTTGAACGCGAGTAACCTCGGCTGATTTACCGAAAATAACCCGGGCACTGCAGCATCAGCACCGGGCAGCTGCGCAGGTGCGAGCCGTTAAAGAGACAGAGGAGCTTTAAAATGAAAAAATAAATAGATTTATATATTTTACGCAGAAATGAGATGGAGCCAAAAGTGAACACCTGTTATCACTGTTGAATCCACAGCGGGTTCATTTAATGTCCCTGGAGACAGCAGCAAATACACGATTATACTGATAAAACGTGTTTAAATGAACATGTGAGGGGCTTATTTCTTATCATTTAATCCCAAAAAAGTCAATCTGGTGATGGGAATGAATGAGGTCACAGCTTCAGGATTAAATCAGACACTTTTTTTATTCTCATCATCATTAAAGACGCTCCAGACGCGTCAGGACGCAACTAAACTAAAAGTCTGCTTTTCTGTTTTTTCTGTTTTTTCCATCCAGCAGCAGCAGCATCAGTAGCATCAGCAGCATCAGCAGCAGCATCAGCAGCAGCAACAGCAACAGCAGTAGCAGCAGCAGCAGCAGCAACAGCAACGCCCTGTATCTCCACCACATCACACCGCCGCCGTGCGTAAAACGCCACAGACGCACGGACCAACGCCGCCGCCGTCGCTGCTGAAGCATCCGCAGCGCTGGTTGCTCCTGGTGTTTTTATTTCTTCGTCTCATTCCAGATGCCAGACACCGAGGGGAGGACTGTCACTGACAAACCGCTACGGTACGAATAAAAGAAGATGCGCGTGAGACGCCGCGACGCGTGTTCCGCGACACGGATGCGTTTGACGAGCGGAAACGAGGATTAAACAGAAAAATAAAGGACGAGACGAGACATGACAGGCTGCTGCTGCTGATGAAGATGATGATGATGAAGATGCTGCTGCTCCAGGATGCAGCTCCAGTTCTGAGGCCGGACATGATGCTGATGTGTGGGGTCGCTGCTGCTGCTGCTGTGGCGGATGCGGGATCTGCGGGACGGTGCGCGCCGCACCCCGACAGATATTAAGGAGAGGAGCCTGTTGTTGTTGTTGTTGTTGTTGTTTATTCCTGGACTGTAGCTGCGCTGAGCATCTTCTTCTTCTTCCTCTTGTTGTTTTTTGTGGCTTCCTGGGACAGTTTTTCCTGATGTGGACGGATTGTGCGTCTTTTTTCCTCTGAAGGGACCAGCTGAGCTTCCTCACGCACAAAAACAACAAGTATGTGCAATGCAATGCAATGCGTGATTTGTGTGTGTGTGTGTGTGTGTGTGTGTGTGTGTGTGTGTGTGTGTGTAATAATTCATCTCCCTTTTAAATAGAAGTGCATCCTCTTCTGTTCTGTGATTTCCAGCTTTAAATGCAGATGTTCCTGCTGTTAACAGGTGTTTTTTAATTATTATTCTTTATTCTTTTATTCTCCTCTCCCACTAAATCCCTGCAGGAATCTGAGAAGCTGAACCCTGAATTCATTTAATAACCATATTTCATCCGTTCCAGGAGACTTTTACTATGTCCCGGCTCACGTGTTCCATCTTTGAGGCCTTCATCTCACTGAGAGCCCATTAAAGTCGTCCAGTGTTTCCAGGGCTTCTGTCCACGCTGCTAATGGAGATTCACTAATGTGCAGCGTTGATCAATAGGAGCCGTGCTCATTTCTTCTTCTTCTTCTGCTTCTTCTTCTTCTTCTTCTTGTCGTGACATATAGATTGCATGCAGCCCTGGTAGTACTACAGCTCTGAGCCATTGGTGTCATTTACACTACGTGATAGTTAGACTCAGAAGACGAGAGAAACTGGAAGTTTGCTGTGAAATCTGCATTAATTTACTGTTTTTAACACGTTACTGTCTAATATAGTTACTATATGTATAGTTGACTGATGTAGTTAATCATCTAATACTGTATAAATAACTTAAATCACAGTATTTAAGTTATTTATATCATAGAATTAATCACCAATGTGTAAAACTGTGACTTTAAAATCTACAGAAACTAATCACCTAATACTGTAAATACAACTGAAATCACTGCTTTCATTGATTTTATCTGACAGTGAATCACCCAATACTGTAAATACAAGAGAAATCATAGTATTTGATTGATTTTATTTGACTGTTAATCAATTAATTCTCTTAAAACAGCTGAAATCACAGTATTTAATCTAGTTTTTGACAGTTAATCACCTAAAACTGTAAATACAAGAGAAATCACAGTATTTAATTGATTCTTATTGTACAATTAATCACCAACTGTGTGAAAACATGACCTTAAAATGTGCAGTAACTATACGTCTAATACTGTAAATATAACTTTAATGGATTTTATTTGGCAATTAATTACTTCAAACTGTAAATTCAACTTTAATCACAGTATTTAACTGGTTTTATTTTATAGTTAATCACCTAAAACTATAAAAAAACAACTTAAATCGAAGCATTTAATTGAGTTTTATTGTGCAAACACCTAATACTGTAAAAACAACTGATTTTATTTGACAGTTAATCAATTAATTCTGATAAAACAACTGAAATCAAAGCATTTAATTGTACAATTAATTACCCTATACTACACTATTAAACCATGATTTTAAAATGTACAGAAACTAATCACCTAATACTGTAAATACAACTTTAATCACAGTATTTAATTGATTTTTTTGACAGTTAATCATCTAATACTGTAAAAACAACTTAAAAAATCAGTTAAATACTGTGATTTCTTTATATTTACACACTGTAAAACATTGCTTAGAAATCTGCAGTTATTTAATCACAGTATTTAAGAAATCACAGCATTTAATTGATTATTATTATTATTATTATTATTATTACTACAGTGTTAAACCACGAACTTAGAATTTACAGTAACTATGGACCTAATACTGTAAATACAACTAAAATAACAGTATTTAATAGATTTTAGTGTAGGTTAATTACCTTATACTGCACTGTTATACCATTAAATTAAAATATAACTATATGAAATACTGAAATCACTGTTTAATTGATTTCTAGTGCACAATTAATCACCTAATACTGTAAATACAACTGAAATCACTGTATTTAACAGGTTTTTGACAGTTAATCACTTGATACTGTAAATAGAACTACAAATTAATCACTAACTTCACTGTAAAAGCATAAAAATGAATTAAATGCTGTAAGTTTCAGGGTTAGAAGCTGCAAATCTGTCAAATATTAAAACAAGCGACGTGTTTATGACCCAGAAACGAGCAGAAACATCTTGTTTTGTCTTTTTGTGGCCGTGTGATGTTTATTTGCTCTAAATGTCCAAATTCTAAAGGTGTAATATTGATTTTCAAAAGTCAATTTCAGGTCTTAGGCAGTTTTCCAACTGTTCCTTAACTATACTCTCAAACATAAAACAGTGGTTCTACCTAAAAATAAAAATAAGGCGACGTTTCCACATATTCTGGTCAAAATAAAGATTTTAATTAAACACTGAAACACTGAGTTGACTAAAAACATGAACTTAAATATTTGTGATCATGTTTTAAGTTGAATCAACATAATATTTAGCAGCTGAGAATCCAGAATAAAACTAATTCCTAAGTAGAACAAACTTATTAATTATCATAATACGAATATTTAAGTTGATTAAATATGTTTTAAATATGATAAAGACATAAACAATAAACTGTTTTATGTTTTAAATATGATAAAGACATAAATAATAAACTGTTTTAAGTTGGTTGAGACTAAAATATCAATTTTCCACTTGGATTTTTTTTTTAGTTTGTGTGACGTTCGTTTGTTGCCGTGGCAACGGCCAGAAGCTCGTTAGTCCCGATCAATAAATGTCATCAGAACTCATAGAAATACAAATATTTAAATCATTAAAATGATTTCTTTGGTGTATTTGGATATAATTTTATTTATTGTACTAAAAAAGTGTTTTGTTGAAATTACTTAATTTTATTATGTCAAATTGTTGCAGGAAATTAATTTATCTAAACCTAGATATATATTTTAAGTTGATTCTACTTATATTTGTTTCATCACTTGCAGGATAATTATTTTTAGTAGAATTTACTTAAATCTTTAATTACATTAGGATGGAATTACTTCTTCTTATTTCTGGTACTATGATGTAGATTCAGTCATAGTTTAACTCAACATATTTAAGTTAAATCCAACATTTTTAACATTATTAACATTCAGACAAGGAGTCAGACTAGTTGTTCAGTGAGTTCAGTCCAGAAGGAAATAATAAATTTAATTTAAGGTGTTTTAAATTGAATTCGTCCATAAAGCTGAAGATGTTTCTATTCAACAAACTGGCTGATGTCAGGAAATAAGTTGTATTTCATTCTAAGAGTCCAGGATAATACTTTAATTTCCTGCTTTCTGCTGATTAATTTCTGCTTCTTCCTCTTCAGTTTATGGTGGAAAAGAATTATTGATGTTAAGGAAAAACACAAATTCAGCCACTGGTTGATAATAAACTCTAATAGAATGAAACTGTATTATTTCCATATATTTGTTGACTAAAGATCTTAAAAACACTCATTTATAAATGTAAATCTGTCTCATTCAAAGTATTTTTCACGTCATTTCTTACTGTTAAATCTCATATATTCATATTATAAAACATATATTTTACTACTTGAAGTCCGGCTGTAACTCAGTGGCATCTTAAATTATTAGAATATGAAAAAAGTTCATTATTCTTCAGAAAGTAAAACACATCACAAGAAATAAAAGCTTCCAACTATTTGAGATGCATAAACATAATTAATTCACAGGCTAAAACATACAGTTTATAAATATATTAAATCCACCTTTAACTTGGTGACATTAAATTATTATAATATCATAAAAAAGTTCAATATTCTACATAAAGTAAAACTCATGACAAGCAACAAATGCTGATTATTTCAATGAATGACTCTATATAATAGTCTCAAAAGGATTAATGACAAATATATAACATTTTCATGATATTCTAACTAAATGAGATATAACATAATTATCATTACAGCATTTAAACTAATAGATTATTTACAGGTAAAACTTATACTTTTTGGTGAATGTTTGATAATCTACCTTTAACTTGGTGACTGAGAATAAACATAATTACTGAACATTAAAGCCTTTCAACATGAGCATAAACTCACTGTTTACAGCTGTAGCACCAATTAAAAGCAGCCAGGTAATTAAGCCTTAATTAAAAATGCTTGAATCCTGCACATAATCCTCTTTGAATACCGAGTCTGACTCTCAGCTGCAGAACAACAACAGGATCTGGTATAAAACACGGTGTTGTTTTAGTTTCAGTGGGTTTTCTGACGCTAATGGATCAGCAGCAACTACCGACATGTTTTATCAGACACTTCAGGGAAAGTTGTGTGAATCAGCAGGAACTGATCTGCAGGAATGAAACCAGATCCCGACTCCTCACACTCACAATCTCATTCCCCTGGACCACATGGAATAAAACGCTAATCAGATCATGTCCAGCGCTCGTTTTCTGAGAAGAAATCTGCCCCGAGCCTGAAATGGTTGGAGTCCTGGTATCTGCTGCAGCAGCAGAGTCCAGTCAGTCACTCAGCTACTAAACAAATCGCAGGAAAAACGAGCGGCCAAATGTTTGGTTGGGTTCATTTCTCTCCATCTGTCTCACTGCGGGGTTCATTTCTCATTTCTGACTAAATCACTCAAGAATTTGAGGAAAGAGAAAAGCAGAAAACGTTTTATCCTTCTTAATTCATACGTTAAAACCTAATTCTGTGTCATTTCCATGAAGTTTCTAAGGCACTCATTGTGTGCATTGAAGTTTTTCATATGTGAAAATATGTAATATGAAGCAGGATTGATGTAAAAAAACACACAAAAGCAGGGATGTGTAATTAAAGGGATAGTTCTATATATTTTCTTGACCTTTAACCTCCTTTCTCATGTGTTCTGTCATGTATCTGAAGCACAGACATCCTCCAGTGTTGATGTTTCTATATAATGGAGGATTTGACTGAATAATCCCTGGTAGGAAGCTGTGTGTATTCATACACTCTCAGTAATGTCTCCCATTTTTATCTGTACTTTTATTTTGAAAGGTTTGGAAATGGGTGGCGGAGGTTTACTAGAGCCGTGCTGTGGTCTGTAAAATAGTTCCTTAACAAATGCAGCTCCGGTTTCACATAGAATTAACAAGTTGTCTATAAATTGACAACAAGCAAAATTGAAGCATGAGCTTCCTGGAAATTATACTGAAAATCACTACAAACTGGAGAATCAGTGAAATTCTGTCTCTGTGCTGCAGATAAATGAGAAAAATACTGAAAAGGCAGCAACATTTGATGGTTTAGAGTAAAGATCCATAAGGAACAGAGTGGCGGAGGTTTACTAGAGCTGTGATGTGGTCTGAGAAATAGTTCCTTAACAAATGCAGCTCTGGTTTAAATATTCAGTTAGATGTTTATCTATAAACTGTCAGATTAAACCATGTGGGTCATGTTTGGACAAAAGCTGCTGAAAATCTGCCCTGTTCATGAATATTATATATAAAATGTGGTTGAATTCTGGTCTCTGTGCTTCAGATACATGGAAACCAGGGGATATATGTTTAAAAACTACTGAACTCCCCCTTTAATCCTGCATCCTGTGGTGTAACCTTCCATCTCTGTGTTCTGCAGCGTTGCAGCATGGCCGAGCGGACGCTGGAGCCGGGCTCCGTCAGCATCCCCATGGAGGAGACCAAGCTGCCGGGCGGAGCTCCACAGGAGGCGCCGCTGCTCACTCACCTGAAGAAGGTGGAGAACCACATCACGGAGGCCCAGCGCTTCTCACACCTCCCACGCCGCTCCGCCGTGGACCTGGAGTTCAACGAGCTGTCCTACACCATCCGAGAGGGGCCCTGGTGGAGGAGGAGAGGTAGGACGAGACTCAGAGGAGGAGGATTAAAGGTGCAGCAGCCAGACCTCCACTGTAGGAGACGTCTGACTGCAGGCTGCAAGATGTGGGCGTGTCATAAGTGGGCGTGGCTTCAGGGCTGGGTGTACTGTATGTGGGCGTGGCTTCAGGACTGGGTGTACTGTATGTGGGCGTGGCTTCAGGGCTGGGTGTGCCGTAAGTGGGCGTGGCTTCAGGGCTGGGTGTATTGTACGTGGGCGTGGCTTCAGAACCAGGTGTGTCGTGAGTGGGTGTGGCTTCGATCAGGAGATGCACTTTGCAGCAGGTGGTGATTTACACACTAAGGAGATGTTATCCCTTTTTAAATCAAGAAGGTGAAGTAGAAATGTTGGGTTTGGTTATTAAGTTTTGCATGTTGTAATAAAATGAAATGAGTGTCGTTAGAAGTGTCTTTTATCTTGCAGTGGACGTGTGTTTAGTGGACGTATTTTAAGACGTGGGCGTGTCTTTAATCTAGAAATCACTGTCTCTTTAATCTAAAATGGGCATGCCTTTAATCTTGAAGGGGGCGTGTCTTTAATCTTGCAGTAGACATGTGTTGAATGGGTGTGTCTTTAAAGGTGGGCATGTCTTTAATCTATAAATGGACGTGTCTTTAATACATAAGTGGCCGTATCTTTAATGTAGAAGTGGGTGTGTCTTTTATCTAGAAGTAAGCATGTCTTTAACCATGCAGTTGACATATGTTGAATGGGTGTGTCTTTAAAAGTGGGTGTGTCTTTAATCTATTAGTGGGCATGTCTTTAATCTATAAATGGGCGTGTTTTTCATCTAGAAGTAGGCGTGTCTTTAATCTAGAAGTAGGCGTGTCTTTAATCTATAAATGGGCGTGTCTTTATTCTAGAAGTGGGCGTGTCTTTAATCTATTAGTGGGTGTGTCTTTTATCTAGAAGTAAGCATGTCTTTAACCATGCAGTTGACATATGTTGAATGGGTGTGTCTTTAAAAGTGGGCGTGTCTTTAATCTATAAATGGGTGTGTCTTTAATCTAGAAGTAGGCGTGTCTTTAATCTATTAGTGGGCGTGTCTTTATTCTAGAAGTGGGCGTGTCTAATCTTGCAGGACCCAGGCAGATTCTATTGTATTTGTCCACTCACACTAAGAGAAGTAAAATATCCGTTTAACTCTCTGTTGCATAGCGCTGCCAAATGACAACAATCAATTTGTTTCAATATTATGAAACAGCAGTGATATAAAATCAATGTTTCACTCTTTAGCTGCAATAATCCTGTCTTTTACTTTGAAGGACAAACAAATAATCACATCACATGACCAGGAAATCCTGTTTTCATTCCTTTTTACATGGACTGATTCAAATCACTTGAACCTATGAGGCACATTTGCTGCAGCAAATCCAAATACTGCAATGCATTCTGGGACAAAATTAGACTATCAATAATCACTATTAATGTATAATATCAGTTATAGATTATAGTCTATAACTGATATTAGCTTCTTCTTAGCTTCTTGATTTTTCTGTCAAATCACCAGATAACTGTATTTAAGTTGATTCCTTGCTTTAAAGTGAAGGATCCTAGGGACCATGTGGAGGAGGCAAATCAAGGATTCCTCTGAAGTCTCCACCCTGCTGAATCCACAGAGCAGCCAAACATCATGGTTTACAGAGGGAGTTGTAGCCGATAAGATGAAACGACTGAAGCCTGGAGACTCAAAGTCTCATCATTAATAACTGGGGGGGTTTAAATGCTTCATATTTCCTGAGCGGATCAATCGTGGTCCTGACTCACTCCTCTGTACCACCGCCTGTCGTCAGACATCACGGGGAGAGGAGAGGCCGGCAAACACTGTGCCAACCTGTGAGTGTAAATAATTTACTGTCTGAAGTGCTGAGTGCAGCAAAGCTGAACGTCCCATGCTCCGCCCGACGCGACACGGCGGAGGAGGAGGAAACACCAGGCCGAGCTGCTCACAGCCACAAAAAGCTTTTAAACGCCGTTCAAAGGGGAGTTTCTGCACTGGGGAGGACCTGAGCAGGCTCACCAGTCACTGCTGCTGGAGAAGCTGCACAGTTATTTCTGTTTAAAGGCAGGAACACACCCTTCTAGAAGGGCTGGACACATGAGGAAGCTATAGACCATCAATAATCAATATTAATGTATCAGCTACAGCTATTCATGCATACATTATAATGAGATTATATTTGGAAGTCTACAAGCTGCTGTTTTTCCTGTTGAAGTATTCATTTTCAATGATATTTTGGACTCTTTTAGGAATGTAGGAATACTGGTATTTAAATGAGTTGACTATGGATCAGTGGTCAATAATTCAGCTTTTGTCTGCGTTTTCTTTCTCTCCTTCAGCAGCAAGCTGTGTTTTCTGCTGTTGTTTCTTCTCTTCGGGCTCAGCAGGCTGATGATGATGATGATGTGAGCAGGAAGTGTGTCAGCTATCACTAATTAAGCTGCTCCTCGCTGCTGTTTTACACTCCACGCTCTCTCTGAACCTCCTGTCCTGTCTTCTTCAGATTTCACCTCATGACGCCTCTCTCTGCTTCTCCAATTACTTCTGCCACTCACATAGAATAACGAGGCCGGCTTCATAAACGCTGGGATGCTTTTATTTGACGTGCCGTAAACTCTAAGAGGTTTTCCTGTGTTTCTGTGTCGTTGAGGCTGATTCTCTGCAGGATCAAAGCTGCAGAACAGGAGAAATTAACCAGGAGTGAATTCAGTGATTCAGGGTGAATTCTTGTCTTGTTTTCTGTCATTGGGGAAGTTTCTAAACATTTCTATTAGGAAAAACTATTAAAAATAACAGTCAGGCTTATTTCTTCCTTACATAATAAAACATGTAAAAGAAAAAATAAAAAAATACTGAAGAATCCATTCAACTTGTTATTTAAACATAAAGAGAGGTGTCATCAGCATATAATGAGATTTTAAAACATGTAAAATAAGATTTATGAGTGTAATGTGTGGTCATAAAAACACTGGTATATTAAAACAGTTAAATATGTCTTTAATAAAGTGCTGATACCTTTATATATGTTTATGAAATCTACAGTAACATAGGTCATATCAGTTAAAATGTGTAAAAACAAGTTATTAACAGTGAACAGTAAAAACGTTGAAGTAAAAATCCTGCATTTAAATATTTACTTCAACATAAGGAGTGATATCATCAGCATATAATTCTAGTTAAATATATTTAACTTGTGTTCTGGGTGAAGCTTTTAATTCATTTTTATATGAAGTTATGTTATGTTTTTATATGTTATGTCTGAATCTACAGTGTTTTTATATCTACTTCTGAAGTAGAAATAAACTACACAGTTGCATATTTTAAGGTGCTTAAGTGGCTTTTTGCACATTATTTCAGGGCATATTGAATTATAATAGTAACTTTTCTTATCTAGACATTTTTACTTAAACATGAAGCATGAAAGAGCTGTATCATCAGCATATAATCATACTTCAATTTACTTTTTACTTTATTATTTTACTTCTGAAGTAGAAGCAGAAATATACACTTTCATATTTTTAAGTGA